>CM041776.1:261898660-262043921 GCA_023374045.1 Limonium bicolor
ACCGAAAAACAAGAGAATGAGTGAGGAAGAGCATGTTCCTTGTTCGCGGTTTAGGATTGCAAAAATTACCGTGAGCTAGTTGAAGAGAATGAAGAATAGTTGCAGAGCATGTTTGTCGGTTTGGGTTCCAAAATTATCGTGAGGTTGAAGAGAATGAAGAAGAGTTGCAGAGCTCGTCGGTTTGGGTTCCAAAATTACCGTGAAGAGAATGAAGAAGAAGAGTGCGTCGACATATATGAGAATAGAGAGAAAGCGCCGCGTTAAATTTCGGCCGAAAATTAAAATTCCCACCTAGATTATATACCACGGTTGATCAAAAAACCGTGGTTTAATATAGCAAGATGTGCAATATAAATGACGGTTGCCTAGGAACCGTGGTATATAGGTACCTTATATACGACGGTTCTTGAAGAACCGTGGTATATTCACTCCGGCATGTACTATATACCACGGTTCCCCTGAAAACCGTGGTATATAACTAACCTATATACGACGGTTCCAGAAAAACCGTGGTATATGCGCTCTGGAATGCACCTTAAACGACGGTTTCTATTTAAACCGTGGTTTATAAACTTTAAACCACGGTTTTCCACTTAACCGTGGTTTAAACGCCGTCATTAAAAACATTTTTTCTACTAGTGATTCTACATGACGTCCTAAAGAGATAGTGTCTCCAAATCTTCAAGGCGAACATCACTGCACCAACATTAAATGATGGGTAGGGTAACGTTTCTCATACTCCTTAAGTTGCCTAGAAGCATATGTTATTACCTTCTAAGGCTGCATCAACACACATCCTAACCCAAACTTAGATGCATCACTATATACCTCAAATCCTTCAATTCCGGAAGGTTGAACTACCATCAGAAGCTGAAGTAAGCTTTTTCTTCAAAGTATGAATCTTCTCGCATTCTTCACTCCATCGTAACTTAGTTACCTTCTTCATAAGGTTTGAGAGAGGCCTTGTGATCTTAGCGAAGTCCTTGACAAACTTCCAATAGTATCCTACCAAACCAAGGAAACTATAGACTTCACTTTAATTGGTGTAGGCCAACTCTTCAGTGCTTGAATCTTAGATGGGTCTACTGAAATCCTTTCACTTGTCACCACATGACCCATAAAATAAACTCTATCCAGCCAAAACTCGCACTTAGATAACTTGGCAAACAACTTGTTCACTCTTAGAATTCGCATCACTGTCCTCAAGTGTACCTCATGCTTCTCCCTACTCTGGAAGTATAATAGGAGATCATTAATACCAATACAAACTTATCCAAATAAGGAATAAAAATCCTACTCATCAAGTCCATAGACACTGCTGGTGCATTGGTCAATCCAAAGGGCATCACCATAAACTTGTAGTGGCCATACCTTGTCATAAATGCAATCTTATGAATATCATTCTCTGTCACCCTCAACTAGTGATATGGAAACCTAAGGTCAATCTTGGAAAATACTTCAGCACCTTGCAACTGATCAAACAAATCATCAATCCTTGGTAACGGGTATCTGTTCATCACCGTGACCTGGTTCAGCTCTCTATAGTCGATACACAACCTCATCCCTTTCCTTTCTTCTTAACAAACAAGACTGGAGATCCCCTAGGTGAAACACTTAGGTGAATGAATCTCTTCTCCAAAGTTCTTCCAACTGACCTTTTAATTCTTTCATCTCAACTGGCACCAACGTGTATGGAGTTTTAAAAATACGGTTCATCCCTAGCACTAGATCAATAGAGAACTCTACCTCTCTAACTGAAGGCATACCAGAAACTTCTTCCAAAAAAATGTATGGAAACTCCCTTACTACTAGAATTGTGTTTATTTCTTCCGGTACACCTTAGCCTAACAACTCCCCTAGCTTGATTGCCTAAAGCTTGGACATAGCATAGAAATGCAAATTGCTCTTTCTTCACTCTAGCCATAATATCCATAACAGACACTACATTGATCCCATCCTTACCCTCTCCTCCCCGAAAGGAAACCCTCTTTCCCAATGAGCTCTTAAGGACAAATTTTTGCTCTGAACAGTCTGTTTCACCCTTGAACTTATACAACCCGTTCATCCTAAGAATTACATCAAAGTCAACAAGGTCAAACTTAACTAAACCAGCTTTGTAGTCTATTCCCTTAATACTAATGCTCACTCCCTTAAGCATTCTCTGACAGTGAACCACTCTTTTGGAAGGAATAGATACAACTACCAATATAGGAGTATCAACCACTAGGTCCATTTCCACAAGAAAGATGATGCAACAAAGGAAAAAGATGTTCTATAATTAAACAACACACTAGATGAAGTTCCGAGAATAGAAAGGCTACCTGAGATGATTTTTTCCCTCTCGCTCAGCCTCTGGATGACTCATTACATTGAGTCATCCTTGACTCCAGTAGTCCTTATTTCCATCATGATTTTTGTTCTCTTCTCCCTGGCTTCCTCCCTTGGCTCCACCTTGACTGCCATTACCTATCTGCCTTGAATTCTCTTGAGGGTACCTCGGATTAACATTGCCATGCTGATTCCTTAGGTCATAGTACGACTTACCCCCTCCACCACTTTTATGTTGATTACTTCCCAGAATACCTTCTGTAGTTGTAACACCCTGGATTTTTTCTCATTATAAAGTAGAAAACGATACAAATCCAACACCACAGACGGGGATTAAAACGGATGTCAAACGAGTCTTAAAACTGAGATTTAAGTTCTGTCCAGACTTGTGCCCGACTTTGGAAGTTCGAACACAAGTCAAAATAGTAACCATGGTCTGTCCGTACATACGTCCAGACGTCAAAGTTCTGATGGAAGTTGAACTCCAACCCCAGACTCGTCCTCGCACTCTGTCCGGACACTTCAAAACTGTGAATATAAAATAGCTTTCAGGGCCTGTCCGAACTTGCATGCTCGGACGGACGTTCGGACAGGTCCAAAATTGTGAAAATCAACTGAAAACACCATTGGAAAAATACACATTAATACCACATCATATATTGTAACTTAAGATGAATAATTTGCCAGTAAGGTATGTCAAAAGTACCATGAAAATTACAGCGGTACGTAAACTAAATCCAGGGTATTACTGCCACACTCAACCCTTTGAGTGCTTAGGCTATTCCTTTACCAATTCACCAGAAAATAAGTTCCCAAAAATTTATAACTTAAATGTTGTCACCCAAATATTTTAGCTCAAATATTACAACTTGAATATGACAACTTAATCATTTATCAACTCCTAATGCTGACATTGCATCTCCCAACCCTAACTTCAGTAATCCACACCTACGATCCAAAAGCAATATACAAAACACGAAGGGATCGCTCAAATAAGGGAAACTAAGTAAATTCCATCTCATTATGTAAAATTCATTTTTGAAATCCTTTTTAAGATTGAGTAATCAAAACATATAGATCCAATAAACAAACAATCCAAATCCACTTTACAGCAATGATAACCATTAAAACAGTAGGGGAGCTGTTACACCCCAACTCATAAAACCGGGATCATCACATAACCTCCAAGTACTTATGTTGACAATGCAGCGAAATTCTCTACAAAAGTTGGTGTTGCCGCCATTAGTCACCCACGTGACTAACTAGGCCTACTAAATTCTCCAAGATCTAGCTACGGTCTGATGGACCCGAATATACCGAACATAAGTATATACAAACCTTAATCAAATACATATACTGAGTACAAGTATCTCATACGCTAACATAATTTCTACAACTTCATCCATCTACGAATGAGTGTACATCCACAACTCGTATAACAAAAGCATGAACAACCCGTAGTACTTCTACTGCTCCTACTCTCCGGTTGGGTTATCTTCTGTCGTTTTACCTAAAAAATATGGATAACCCGAGGGTAGCACCTTTGCTTGAAATACCCCTAACAAATTAAACATTGATTAAACATCTAATCAATTAAATTAAGGCCTAAACATGCCTTAAAACCAATTTAAAAACAACAATGGTCAACATAAAGCAAAGACTGCACCCTTTGACCATTTAGGGCAAATATATGCCCAAACAAACTCCTTAGGGTCCAAATTTAATTCCTAAGCATATCAACTCATAAATAAACGTAATAGAACTATTGGAAAACACTCCAACTGTAACACCCCACTTTTCCTAGCTTTTTTCCTTTCAACAATACAGTGGAAGTCTGACTACACTACCCGGGTGTGCTACCGCCACACCCACACTCACTGTGGATGCTAAGGCTAAAAACCACTACTATACCAAATTAAGTTAAACTCTTAAACTTTATATATATATATATATATATATAATAATATATATATATTCAAAAATCAACCATAAACTTACTCACTAACATCGACTAACATATTTCAGAACTAGGTATTAAGTTACACCATCTTTACTAGCTTATACAAAAGTGTTTAAACCTATTACAACCGAACTTAATTGAAATACTACGTCGTCTTCTAACTTCAGTCTCTGGTCTCTTTAGCTCCTCTCTCTCATGCTACTTCTTAACCTGTTCTTGTGGTCAGTCATACAATCACAGAGAAAGACCACAGGGCATATGCCAGAAAACAAACATCAGCAAAGCTGAGTAACTCTTGCCACCACATGTAAAATACTTTTAGCTTATAAAACTCTTTAAGTAATCATATGTAACATCAGAGAACCACACAACATATATCACTAGAAACCACACAAATATTACCAAAGTGCATAAGCATACATTCACAAAATAACATGTAATAACCACAAGTTTAAACACATCACATCAGAACCTTCTTCAGCACCTGTAAAATTACATTTTACCTTCGAGTATAAAATATCATTACAACACACGTGTAATAAGCATTATCATATCAAGATCCATCAAGTTTCATGAAGAATACCAAGTTTCACCACAATTTCCACATCCACAAAAACAATGGCCGTATGCCCGGATTTATAGAGTGTGACCTCTTCCAATGGCCGTATGCCCAGATTTATAAAGTCTGACCTCTCTTGTAATACCCCAACTCAATCCAAATGTGGTCTCGCAACTTAACAGCATATATATATACATGTCACAGCGGAATTCTTTACACTCCAGGACCTTGCCACGGTCTGACTACAGAATATACCGAACATTAGTACAACAATCTTAACCATTACATATTCTTCTTACAATCCTCTCAACAACCTATACATCTTACTAACTCAATTGCCATACGAGTGTACATGCACAACTCGTAGGTCACACTTAATCCTTAACACTTGTATCCTCTTCTTACTCTTGCGACGGCCGCTTCCTGATGTACCTGTGTAGTAAAAACAGCCCCCAAAGGGGGTCAGCACGAATGCTGGTACGATCCCCTCATGGCCCCCAAGCTAACGTGGCTACGACGACTAATTGTCGATAGCATGGAGGTTGATTATATGCACAACATAATAGTAAATGCTGTAAACAACAATCCAAATATGAACAATCAAAGTTCACACACAACGAACGACTTAAATGCGTTCCCTTAATTAGAGAGTTAGTTATTTAACTCCTTAAGTAATGTTCCCTCTTAATCTTAGTCCATCCTTATCTCACCTCAATCTTAGTCTTATCTTAAACTGAGAAACAACCAACCTTTAATAAGGAGTGGAAGTCGCTTATCTTAATCTTAATTATACAAACCATCCTTTAAAGGGGAATGGTTGCAACTCATCTTAACCTTACCTTAATCTTAATCTTAACAATACAAACCATCCTTTAAAAAGGAATGGTTGCAACTTATCTTAACCTTACCTTAAGTATGCCAACCGTTCTCTCATTGGGAACAGGTTAGCCCTTAGTTCGTTGTTTATTTTTGTAGGGCTTGGTTAACCCTAGCCAGCAGCAGGACACTTACCGGCAATAAACAACATTCTTAAATTGTTGGGGATGTAGGCTTGATCCCCCCACGCCATCTTAAAGCCACCTACCTTGGACTGGATGTCCAATGTAGCCGAGCCGGTCAACCGACCCAAGGCTACTAGTCCGAGGACTAGTCCTTAATCGGAAGTCGAATCTGCTATAGATACCGACCCCCTTTCCTTAGCATGCATGACCGGAGATCGGTCCCGGGTTTCCTCACTCAAGTTCCAGTTAGTAGTTATCTCAAGACCATGTTTGTTGGTTAACCTCTTTCGGTTCATATCGTCCCTTATTAGGGGGCGTTCCTTAGTCTCACTCAATTCCTTACTAAACATTGGTTAGTAAGTTCTCACGGTATGTTGTGTTAGTTTTCAAACATCACACAACAATACAAGAAATATAATATATTCCGGTTGCATGCTTTATCTTGTTTAGTGAGCACACAAAAACAAATAGCACACAAGCCGAGGGACACCTCGTTAGCAAGCAGGTCACAAGAGAACTGTACCGTTCACCGTTGGCCGTTCAGTTGCTTAATCTCTTCCGGAGTCCATTTCCAAGTCCTAAACATTCATTCAGTTTTAGGTTGTTAATCACTTAACTTAATTCAACTTACTTAACTTACTTAACCCTTAATGATCCCCACCTAACACCTCTTAAGTCTTACAACTTAATCTTAAACTTTTAAGTTTATTCTTAATTAATCCCTTAGGTCTTTATACCTCTAATCATCATTGCCCCCTTAATGGGGTACCATTAATACCACTAAACTCTCTTAGGGTTTCTTTCTTTTTTTTTCTTTTTTTTTCTTTTTTTTTATGGTCCGACCCACCGACCGACCCACCCCCTGGGTAGGTCGGCTGCAGAGAACATCCAACTTCACAGTTTCAGCCCGACCGACCCAGACTGGGGTCGGTCCCCTGGGTAGGTCGGCTGCAGAAACTTCCCATACATTGTCAAACTTTCTCAAATTTTTCCTCAAGCCTTCTAATGTGTTCTAACATCATTTGGCACATCAAACACACCTTATAACCTCCACCAAACTCATTAAAATCACCTCCAAAGATCATTCCAACCTTTAGCTCAATTCTTGTAAGAAATTCCTAACACTTGTCAATTAATTCCTTATATTTCTAACATGTACATTTTGTCTAAAACTTCAACTAACCAAAGTGTTTCTTTTCTACCCATATAACTCCTCCTTAACATCATTGCTTGTTAAACCTTCCAAGGTTATCTTGCATGTCCATGCACAATTTCTCTTCTTTTCACTTATTACTCATCACTCTTAAACTCTTGAGCTTGCTTATACATTTCTTTCCATTATCTTAATACCTTGACATTGTTCTTCATTTACCTTAACCATGCAACACCCTCCTTAGACATTTCCACTTCTCTTATGCAACTTACTCACCATTCTCATGATCATACCCTCTTATACGTTTCTAGTCATTTTCCTTGACGACTTACAATATCCTCCTACCATTTTCACTTCCCTCACCCAAGTCCACACATTACCATTCAACTAAACCTTACTAGTCCACCACTAACATCACCACCTCTTACACAAACTTCTCGAACTCTCATTGTTCTTCTCTTAGTTCATACCTAAATCACCTTAAAGCATTATACACCTTTCCTCCAGATTTGCACAAGTCTTATCATTCCTCATACCGTGTCTTTGGTGTGTTCAATGCACCCATCTAAACTCTAATTTCCTCATAGACCATTCTAGGTCATTCTAAACCTCAAGAACTCCTTAGTTAACTCATTTCCACTCAAATTCCTCATAGTGACTCCTAGTAAATCCTAGGTCATATTAATTCACCACCATCACCTAAACACTTATTTTCTACTCAAATTTCGCCATAGCTCCTCTAGTATATTATCATGCCCAAACACATTATTTTTCCTCATTCAACCATCTCACACACATCAAGTTCTTCTCATCATATCTCATCACCCAAACCAACTCATACATAACAACTCAATATATTGCAATAATCTTAAATTGCATAGCACTAAGGCTCTTAAATGACATGGCTCTTAGGCCCTTAAATGACTTAAACTTAAACACTGAATTTCCCACATATAAAAGCTTTCAACCTGCAAATACACCCATCAATCTCATAGTAATTATAATGCTCTTAAAATCCATCTTAAACTTATATTACTAACTCATTCCCATTGGCTCCTTAGTCACAAGTTCGCAAGCTCGTTTAAACTCTTTTTCCTAGGTTATACAACCCATTACCTAATGTAAGCCCTAGGCTACATTGGTACCCATATAAAACTCATTCCTTAAACCTTAAACCACCATTAGGTAAGCAATTTACCTTGTTTTTTTCAAGCTTATCTTAACTTCCTCCTTAGACCTTCTTCTTGCATGAATCTCGGCCACCACTTAATTCCCCTTGTCAATGTTCTAATCAATATTCAATGACTCATATGAGTACTAAACAATACACTAACCTCAAGGAATAAAAACCTAGGTTAGAAATGTGTTCTAAGGCATAAAAGTGGATGATTACCTTTGAAGTCTCAAGGTAGACTTTGGCATTGAATGAAATAGGACCTCCACTAGTCCTTGGTGAATAAATTAAGCTAGAACAAGGCATAAAAACATAGCCCCATGAGAAGGAATTTTCGGCCATATAAGGAAGATGATGGAAACTTGGTTTTTTTACATTTTTCTTTACCTTAAGAGAATGGAGAAGCTAATGAGCTCTTCAAACTTGATTTTCCTCCTCAATGGAGTTTCCTCTTGGCACCAAAATGGAGCTTTGAAAGATTTGAAAAGATAAAAGATAGGTCTTGGCCTAACTAAGAGAAATATGTGTTTTTTTTGATTTGGAGCTAAAATGAGCAAGTTATGGACATTTGAAGATGAAGCAAATAGCTGCTGGAACGGTTTGAGAGGATGAAGAAGGTGAAGAAAACCGTGGGATAAGAGAAGAAGAAGAGGGAGTAGGCTAATATAAGTATTTTGCTTTTATAAAGCAAATAGTACTATTCTCTCTTTTTCCTTCTTTTCCTTAATGCTTGTCATGTGGTGACTCCCCATCAAAAAACCGGCCCCCCTCTTATATGGAGATATTTATGGTCTTGGTTGACCATCTATTGACTATATGTTGACTTAAGCTTAATTGGGCACTATTTGGCACTATTCACTATTAGTGCCATATTCGTGAAATTTTTGGTTTCCCATTGATTTAGGCTTCCTAATGTTACTAATTAGTACACATGTTGATTAAGAGTAATGATGGACATTTAGCCACTCAACTCAATTCTAAGACATTTCCAAAAATGTGCTTTTAAGACTTCTTAAAGCACATTTTGTGTGTTAACTTGTTTTCAAGCTTGGTTTTCTTTGCTAATTGATTTAAAATGACCATAGAATATTAAGGTCTTATAATGTATTTGGGTGCTAATCAAAGTCACTCCAAGCTTAGAGCACGTTTTGCCCTGATTGCTCTTAAGGCACTTTCTTGTGTTTTCCTTGGTTTAAATTTTCTACCAATCTTTCTAAGGCATATTTTAGCCTTACTACATCATAATTTGATGTGTACTTAGCATACTTAGTTTGGGGTATTTCATCTACCCCCCTTAAAAGAACTTTGTCCCCAAAGTTCCCATGCATCTTATCATATTAGAATACATGTCTTACCTCATTCCTTAGATCATATGATCATACTTATGTATACTTAATCTCATTGGATCATTAGATCCACCATATTCTTATACTTAAATATCACACAACATGCTTAAGCATGTATAGCACTCAAAATTCTCCTTATTTTTTTGATGATTAAACATTCACATAACTTCCAACGTATTCTCCCATGTCACCACGGTCCGTAGAAAATGGCTCATTCGTCCTCGTCACCATGGCCAGAATACAAAACAGCTGCTCTCCCCATGTCACCGGTCCGAAGACAAAGGCTCGTGCTCCTTGACTTCATGGGCGAGACTCAGTAAAAAGGTAATCCTTTTTACGAGGTCATGTGAGGAATAATTCCCTAATTAAAAATACAATCAACTCCAATTCCATTATCCTAAGGCCTCTGTCCATAGTTGATTTAATTGTGACCACTGGTAGGGAGTTTCAGGAATCATCCAACCCTGATGTGATCAGCATCAGTGTCGAACTATCCTTCCACTCCAATTTGTGTTCGGTTTCCCTTGATCCCTAGAAAATCAAGTTCCACCTCCCACGTCATTTTCAAACATCCAAATAATTCACTCATGTCCAATTTTCTATCTTCTTAGTTCTTCTAATCATAATAAATCATCCCAAAGTGTGGACTCAGTCCATCGAACATTCCCGATTCATCTCTTAGTAATTACCTCGAGATTTAAATTCCTACTAAGTTCTATAACTGTCCCATACCAATTCTCACCATCTTATATCTCATAGCATTACTATCTTCTTCCTCATGCTCATGTCAAATTGTATCTCATAATGTTATCTTATTCTTATCTCCCACCTAGTCTCATATCGACTCATACCTCATATATTCCTTATTTCTTAGTCTCCTTAATCCTCTTCCTTAATTCTCTTAACTTGTACTCACACCGGAGTTAACAAGATAGGTACTTAATGTGTATGTATTCACATCTTCTGTGTGCAATAACCATGATTTATCTTAAAATGTTTTATGTAAAACATATTCTCAAATTATTTGTGCTATGCACACCGTAGTTTATGTACTCAGTACACAAACATACGCTAAGCGGTTTCGCTCTACCCCCCTTAAAATGGATTACGCCCACGTAATCGGCGTCACATCATCTTGAACATAAGTTCAAGATATCTAATTCTTACCAAGCATTATAGCTTCCACGTCATCTATCTTACTTATAATTCGATCAGAAATGACTTAGTTTCTGCATCGGGGATTCTTAACGGTGCTTATACCGTATTCTTAACTTAGTTTGGTCTAATCTCAAGGTAGTGGTCTGCTAGCTTCTGCTGCGCGACTCTGATAATCTTAGGCTTAATTGTCTCAATGGACACGTGTTATCTTTATATATACACGGCCTTAATGAGTTGTAACTCGTCTATCCATTCTCCTTGAAGATCTTATGCTCATACTCTTAGTATTTTCTCGAATGTCTAAATTGTTCCCCTAAACTAACCTTTGGTCTGAGGATGATTCTTAGTCTGAAACTACTGTTTAGTGCATAATGCGCTTTACAGTCTTAATCTCTTACATCTTAAGGCATGTTCAATGTCTGTACTTAACAATCCGTGCTCTTCGCACTTCATGGTCCTTAATTATTTGTTCTCTGGTTCCTCTGTGTTGCTGGTTCGACTGAATTCTTCTCTTTGACTGTCTGTGGTAGTAGATGCTCTCGTGTGATCTTGCGTCGTTGTCCGTGGTACGGAGTCGACTACCTCCCGTGTTCCTTACACTACTCGTCTACATGCATGGGGTACCTTACTGGTACATTACCACTTACCCAACTAACTCATAAATGAGCGGGTCAGGCCTGCAAGCCCCTGTGGGGCAGTCGTCCCACGTCTCGTTTTAGTAAACTCATAGTGTCCGTCACACGTTTAGCTATTGCTAATATGAAGTATTCTGTTGTCGATCTCCTCTTTCTTTTTCACGTTCCATAATAACATTTATTGTTCTTCTTGAAGTTAATCAAGGGAAATCCATTTACTGCGTTCTTGGGTATGGTATGCTCTAGCTCCTTCCTGTATTCCGTATTGATTCTATTTCTTAGTAGCTTAGGTCTCTTTCCATAGAGCCTCTTATCTTCTTTCTCATATTCATGCTACTAGGAATGCACTTCCAGTTCCTTAAGGAATGGGTAGTGTGCTTCCTGCGAAATCTTACCTAACCATGTCCAGACTACTGGCATCAATGCACAGTCCATCTACCATCTTATTTTCTTACTTATGCTGGTCTTAACTCATAAATCTAATTGCCTCAGTGTCAATATTTGACGGCTCATACATAATGGTCGCCTTACCGTGCACCATGACTTAATCCACTTATCTAACTATTGTACTCACGACCACTACTATCATGGTAGTTGGCCCTTACCATGTTGCCCATTAGTGGTGCAACCTCTTATTCACTTGTTCTAATGCCTTACCTTATACTCAATCCCCTCTTGGTGTAAACACACTGGGAGTTCTCTCATTCCGGTGTGGCGGTTGCCGTACCGTGTGTAAAATAGTTGACTCTTGATATGAAGATGTTATGCTCCAATCTCAGATTCGTAATAGGCTAATTTCTTTCGCTTTCTTTCATCCTTAGTGATTTATCTACCATGTAGTTTTAACTGGTTACTGAAGAAGTCATCCACTGAATCACAAGCTCCTCTGAGCATTGATTAATTGACGTGCCATAATGTGCAGTCACGGTGTTTATCTCTGACGATCACTAATTCTTACCTCCTGGTGTCGGATATGGGGTCTATATGTGCAACCTTCCTTATTACTCAAGTGTATCTGGTATGTTCTAAGGTAATCTCAACGTTCATAGTTCCATTTTCTAAATAAAGTTTACTCATCTCTAATAAGTGAAAGCCCTTTTGAGGGGTTCATCCCACTCATGGCCTCACAACAAGGAGAGGTATCCCCACCCTAAAAGGTATGGTTCGTTCTCCGCTCCTGTCCTCAGCATTATCTCAATGTTCTCATTAGTACCCCTTTCTTGGCTTAAACAAGCTCTCTTATAACTTACTGCGCCTCGGGCTCTGATGTGGTTAACATCCTTGGCTCGTAGGCTCTTAATGCTTAATGTCTCAGTTCATTATTTGTACTCTTACTCATCTGCAGGTCATCCCTATAAGATTCTGGTTCTTTGAGCACTATCCACCGTTAGGTTACATACTAAATGCAGCATCGGGTTTCATGATAAGTTGCTGCATCCTGCTTCCTGCTAGGGAAGTTGTTCAGGTGATCTGAGGTTACTTACTGTCTTTGACAATACTGTCATTTTATTAGACCTATGTCTTTTAGTAATTAAGGTTCAGTTCGTATTAGGCGTTTGCCTTACGGTGTCCAAGTTGGGTATCATCCTGTCATCTTATACTTCCATCTCAACGCTTCGTTCAACTTCCGTTGACTATGCCACCCGTTGATGGTCAATCATGCTTGGGTGTTAATGAGTTAAACAAACAGTGTTAACTGTCATTCATCAGTTGTTCGGCTCGACTATGCCCGCTCTGTGGGGTAGTCCTCTGAGCTTTCCTTTTCCAGGGTTGTACGACTTTAATCCTTAGTAGGTTATAGCTTACGTTTATTCTTTTGTCCTTGTTTTCTGGGTCGTCCAACATCTTCATTGAAGAATGTTTTTGGTATCCTTAATGGTCACTCTGGGAGTCTTATCCCGTTTTCGTTGTAAGTCGATGCTTCAACAGTCTCAATAGTATCTTATAATACATCCCTTGTATATCATTGCTTATATAGTGTTTTTGCTCACATTACCGAGCGATCTCTTAGGTTTTCCCCTTTGGGATCCGGGTTGGTGTTCTTACCATACTGTCGGTTGTTGTTGTAGTGGGTTATACTGTTGCAAATATTTATATGGTTTAGTACTTTGTCTGAGTTCTGCTCCCGGCTGACTGGTGTGTCACCTCATCTCATCATGGTTAGGCCGTCGGGCCTTTCCAAGGTCTTATTTTTCTGTTCTTATCGATTTACGATCCGTATTATATGTGCTACAACTGTAGCGTTCTCCTTTTTCCATGATGGCTTTCCGTGTAGCTTAACCGTGGTAGCACTTGCTATGGCAAGTGCGCCATGCAGGATGGGCTATTGGTGCAAGGTACATTGGTAGCGATACTTCCTTCTAATTTCCATGTATTTGGTAGTCCTCGGGACTCCTTCGATAATCTCTTATTTTGGATAACCAACCATCCGGTAGTTTCCTTGTTGTTTGACAGTACTGTCATTTATCAGGGCGTTCCTCTTTCTGAGGGAACCCCTTAACATTTTCTTATGTCTTAATCCTCCCTCCTGTCTCCACACGTTTTGTTGTGGTTACTAGGCAACGGTTTTTCCTTTAGGCACTACATTGTAGTCCTATTCCGGTATACAACTTGTATGAGTTCCTATCGTCGTCCGCATTATGTTGGCCAGGTTTTGTAACCTTCCTCATTGTATGGGGTTTGGAGTTCCTTTCTAACTGGACTTTCCAGTAATCTCAATCCTCATGCTTTGTATATCCCACTGTTATGCTCACTCGGACCGCTGTCCGGTACTCATGCCTCTTATCATTTCCTTATCTATTGCACGCGTAGTGCTTTCCTTACCATTGGTATCGCGGGTTATTTCGACTGCGTAGCATGTCGACCCATGTTGCCGGTAATTTCCGTTCCCTTATTGATAGAATTCCATAGGTAGCGCCTGTTTCTCTGTTGCGCTCCATTAAAAATCTCTCAGTTCTCCTTAACTGTTATGCAACAAGATGCTTCTCGTATGCTTACTGTTAGCTCACTGCCAGATCGGGTTCCCCCGAGTAAGAGAAGGCTTTCTTCTCTCTGGCGTTTGTTCCACATATTCAGGGTTAGGGATGTGGAGGGCGGGCCTAGGTACTATGGATGTCCGGTAAACACCGGGAAGTCCTGACTAACGCACCTCTCACTCTATCTCTCAACCCTTAACCCATAACTCAATCTCAACCTCATCATTCTCCTAAGTTCGGTATTTCTTGTCTTCAGAGCGTAACTACGCTCTGATACCACTTTTTGTAACACCCCAACTCAATCCAAATGTGGTCTCGCAACTTAACAGCATATATATACATGTCACAGCGGAATTCTTTACACTCCAGGACCTTGCCACGGTCTGACTACAGAATATACCGAACATTAGTACAACAATCTTAACCATTACATATTCTTCTTACAATCCTCTCAACAACCTATACATCTTACTAACTCAATTGCCATACGAGTGTACATGCACAACTCGTAGGTCACACTTAATCCTTAACACTTGTATCCTCTTCTTACTCTTGCGACGGCCGCTTCCTGATGTACATGTGTAGTAAAAACAGCCCCCAAAGGGGGTCAGCACGAATGCTGGTACGATCCCCTCATGGCCCCCAAGCTAACGTGGCTACGACGACTAATTGTCGATAGCATGGAGGTTGATTATATGCACAACATAATAGTAAATGCTGTAAACAACAATCCAAATATGAACAATCAAAGTTCACACCAACGAACGACTTAAATGCGTTCCCTTAATTAGAGAGTTAGTTATTTAACTCCTTAAGTAATGTTCCCTATCTTAGTCCATCCTTATCTCACCTCAATCTTAGTCTTATCTTAAACTGAGAAACAACCAACCTTTAATAAGGAGTGGAAGTCGCTTATCTTAATCTTAATTATACAAACCATCCTTTAAAGGGGAATGGTTGCAACTCATCTTAACCTTACCTTAATCTTAATCTTAACAATACAAACCTTTAAAAAGGAATGGTTGCAACTTATCTTAACCTTACCTTAAGTATGCCAACCGTTCTCTCATTGGGAACAGGTTAGCCCTTAGTTCGTTGTTTATTTTTGTAGGGCTTGGTTAACCCTAGCCAGCAGCAGGACACTTACCGGCAATAAACAACATTCTTAAATTGTTGGGGATGTAGGCTTGATCCCCCCACGCCATCTTAAAGCCACCTACCTTGGACTGGATGTCCAATGTAGCCGAGCCGGTCAACCGACCCAAGGCTACTAGTCCGAGGACTAGTCCTTAATCGGAAGTCGAATCTGCTATAGATACCGACCCCCTTTCCTTAGCATGCATGACCGGAGATCGGTCCCGGGTTTCCTCACTCAAGTTCCAGTTAGTAGTTATCTCAAGACCATGTTTGTTGGTTAACCTCTTTCGGTTCATATCGTCCCTTATTAGGGGGCGTTCCTTAGTCTCACTCAATTCCTTACTAAACATTGGTTAGTAAGTTCTCACGGTATGTTGTGTTAGTTTTAAAACATCACACAACAATACAAGAAATATATATATTCCGGTTGTATGCTTTATCTTGTTTAGTGAGCACACAAAAACAATAGCACACAAGCCGAGGGACACCTCGTTAGCAAGCAGGTCACAAGAGAACTGTACCGTTCACCGTTGGCCGTTCAGTTGCTTAATCTCTTCCGGAGTCCAATTTCCAAGTCCTAAAACATTCATCAGTTTTAGTTGTTAATCACTTAACTTAATTCAACTTACTTAACTTGCTTAACCCTTAATGATCCCCACCTACACCTCTTAAGTCTTACAACTTAATCTTAAACTTTTAAGTTTATCTTAAATTAATCCCTTAGGTCTTTATACCTCTAATCATCATTGCCCCCTTAATGGGTACCATTAATACCACTAAACTCTCTTAGGGTTTCTTTCTTCTTTTTTTTTCTTTTTTTTTCTTTTTTTTTATGGTCCGACCGACCCACCGACCGACCCACCCCCTGGGTAGGTCGGCTGCAGAGAACATCCAACTTCACAGTTTCAGCCCGACCGACCCCGACTGGGGTCGGTCCCCTGGGTAGGTCGGCTGCAGAAACTTCCCATACATTGTCAAACTTTCTCCAAATTTTTCCTCAAGCCTTCTAATGTGTTCTAACATCATTTGGCACATCAAACACCACCTTATAACCTCCACCAAACTCATTAAATCACCACCAAAGATCATTCCAACCTTTAGCTCAATTCTTGTAAGAAATTCCTAACACTTGTCAATTAATTCCTTATATTTCTAACTGTACATTTTTTCTAAAACTTCAACTAACCAAAGTGTTTCTTTTCTACCCATATAACTCCTCCTTAACATCATTGCTTGTTAAACCTTCCAAGGTTATCTTACATGTCCATGCACAATTTCTCTTCTTTTCACTTATTACTCATCACTCTTAAACTCTTGAGCTTGCTTATACATTTCTTTCCATTATCTTAATACCTTGACATTGTTCTTCATTTACCTTAACCATGCAACACCCTCCTTAGACATTCCACTTCTCTTATGCAACTTACTCACCATTCTCATGATCATACCCTCTATACGTTTCTAGTCATTTTCCTTGACGACTTACAATATCCCCTACCATTTTCACTTCCCTCACCCAGTCCACACATTACCATTTTCTCTAGTTCATACCTAAATCACTTTAAAGCATTATACACCTTTCCTCCAGATTTGCACAAGTCTTATCATTCCTCATACCGTGTCTTTGGTGTGTTCAATGCACCCATCTAAACTCTAATTTCCTCATAGACCATTCTAGGTCATTCTAAACCTCAAGAACTCCTTAGTTAACTCATTTCCACTCAAATTCCTCATAGTGACTCCTAGTAAATCCTAGGTCATATTAATTCACCACCATCACCTAAACATTTATTTTCTACTCAAATTTCGCCATAGCTCCTCTAGTATATTATCATGCCCAAACACATTATTTTTCCTCATTCAACCATCTCACACACATCAAGTTCTTCTCATCATATCTCATCACCCAAACCAACTCATACATAACAACTCAATATATTGCAATAATCTTAAATTGCATAGCACTAAGGCTCTTAAATGACATGGCTCTTAGGCCCTTAAATGACTTAAACTTAAACACTGAATTTCCCACATATAAAAGCTTTCAACCTGCAAATACACCCATCAATCTCATAGTAATTATAATGCTCTTAAAATCCATCTTAAACTTATATTACTAACTCATTCCCATTGGCTCCTTAGTCACAAGTTCGCAAGCTCGTTTAAACTCTTTTTCCTAGGTTATACAACCCATTACCTAATGTAAGCCCTAGGCTACATTGGTACCCATATAAAACTTATTCCTTAAACCTTAAACCACCATTAGGTAAGCAATTTACCTTGTTTTTTTCAAGCTTATCTTAACTTCCTCCTTAGACCTTCTTCTTACATGAATCTCGGCCACCACTTAAATTCCCCTTGTCAATGTTCTAATCAATATTCAATGACTCATATGAGTACTAAACAATACACTAACCTCAAGGAATAAAAACCTAGGTTAGAAATGTGTTCTAAGGCATAAAGTGGATGATTACCTTTGAAGTCTCAAGGTAGACTTTGGCATTGAATGAAATAGGACCTCCACTAGTCCTTGGTGAATAAATTAAGCTAGAACAAGGCATGAAAACATAGCCCCATGAGAAGGAATTTTCGGCCATATAAGGAAGATGATGGAAACTTGGTTTTTCTTACATTTTCTTTACCTTAAGAGAATGGAGAAGCTAATGAGCTCTTCAAACTTGATTTTCCTCCATCAATGGAGTTTCCTCTTGGCACCAAAATGGAGCTTTGAAAGATTTGAAAAGATAGAAAGATAGGTCTTGGCCTAACTAAGAGAAATATGTGTTTAGTTTTTGATTTGGAGCTAAAATGAGCAAGTTATGGACATTTGAAGATGAAGCAAGAATGGAGCTGCTTGTAACGGTTTGAGAGGATGAAGAAGGTGAAGAAACCGTGGGATAAGAAGAGAAATGAAGAAGAGAGGAGAGAGGTAGGCTAATATAAGGTATTTTGCTTTTATAAAGCAAATAGTACTATTCTCTCTTTTTCCTCTTCTTTTCCTTTAATTGCTTTGTCATGTGGTGACTCCCCACATCAAAAACCGGCCCCCTCTTTAATGGAGATATTTATGGTCTTGGTTGACCATCTTATTGACTTATGTTGACTTAAGCTTAATTTGGGCACTATTTGGCACTATTCACTAATTAGTGCACATATTCGTGAAATTTTTGGTTTCCCATTGATTTAGGCTTCCTAATGTGATACTAATTAGTACACATGTTGATTAAAGAGTAATGATGGACATTTAGCCACTCAAAACTCAATTCTAAGACAATTTCTCAAAAATGTGCTTTAAGACTTCTTAAAGCACATTTTGTGTGTTAACTTGTTTTCAAGCTTGGTTTTCTTTGCTAATTGATTTAAAATGACCATTAGAATATTACTAAGGTCTTATAATGGTATTTGGGTGCTAATCAAAGTCACTCCAAGCTTAGAGCACGTTTTTGCCCTGATTGCTCTTAAGGCACTTTCTTGTGTTTTCCTTGGTTTAAATTGTCTACCAATCTTTCTAAGGCATATTTTAGCCTTACTACATCATAATTTGATGTGTACTTAGCATACTTAGGTTTGGGGTATTTCATCTCTACCTCACCCCATGTCCTTAAGTGTGCACACCCCCTACGAGTCATCAGCCCATAGAGTAGATAATGATGGCTTACCCACAATTCATTGGTAGTGGGGAAAAATCAGTGTTCGGCCTCCGAGGGCTCATAAACTTGTGTAAGCAGATTCCAAAGTGAGTACCAAGTGATTAAGCAGTCCAACCACATCCTCAACCTTAATAAAACACCCATACAACATACCAAGAAGTATCAAAGCACATCACAACCATTAACCATATCAAAACAAAGTTACAACACATCATAAACACCATGAGAATACCTTAGAAATAACCCCTTGTTTAAGGTCTTACCTCTGTATAAATTCGGCCCACCATTTAACCAGTTCAATATTAACATCTTATGAGTATGTGGTCAAGAAAACAAAGCAAGAAACCTTCAAAAACCCCTTCATAACTTGAATAGAGACCAGAAAGGTCTTAAAGTATGTTTTTAGGTCTTGTCTTACCTTTAACTCATAAAAACTCAACTGGAGAACTTACCCACGAACTGGAATATTGTAGAGGGATAAGTACACATCATTGTTAGCTAAAAACCCACAGAAGTTATTCACTAAAATTACACACCAAGCTAGATTCAAGTTAAAGCACCAAATTCACAGAATCTGACATCAAAAGTTCAAGGTTTGTTCACCACGTTTCCCAGAACTTCTCGGGGCTTATTATACATCAAAATCACCATTGAAGAGTCTAATTTCACACCATGAAAAGAGTTAGAAGAGATACACAGTATAAGCTGCCGAAAATAGCACAAACAGAAAGCATCACCAGAATTGACACATGAGGAAAGATTGGTGGACACGTGAACTAACTGGCTACTTCTCGCCATCTCTCTTCACCTCCGGTTAGGTACTTCAAATAGCTACGTGGGGATACCAAGAACTCCAAGAGATTCGCTTGGGAAGGCCTCCACATCCTCTCACCTTTACACGGATTCTGCACTAGAAAGGTAATTGGCTTCTGTTTTGGTGTTCTTGGGTGGCTAGCTTGGTATACCTTCTACTTCATGTTTCTATGGGTCTAATGAGGTAGGAGAAGATGTTTTCTATGTGTTGGAAGGCCTGGGCATGGCCCCTCTTATATAGGCAGAAGAAGTGATGTCTTAAGGCAAAGGAAACCTTATAAGCTTGACACCTCATAAAACACCTATCTACCCTTGTAACCATTGATTGAATAAGTATTGTGAACTCATCTAAGGGCTAGGAAGAGGTAGGGAAGGTCGTGGTTGCTGCAGGAATCATCATGAGCTCAAGAGAAATCATGACATGTAATAAATGACATTAAATGACATTAAATGTTACATTAATGAGCATTAAATGAAGCATTTATGTGGCTGGCCACCTAAGGCCATGTTTGGCATGACTTGGACGCCTCCCTTAAGGCTTTGTTTGGCTAGGTGGTCTAAGGTTACTTCATGGTGAAGAAAGGTCAAGATAAATCTAGCTAAGTCCTTGTTCTTGGTGCCACTTATATGTGTAATTGCTTAAGGCACGTTTCTTCATCTGAGGGAAACCTAGTACGTTTCTTCATGAGAGGGTTTCCTAAATTTCCACACATATGTTTCTTCATGAGTGGGTTTCCTTCATAATAGTGTTTTCTTCCTGAGAGGGTTTCTTTCTTGAGGGGGTTTCCTTCCTGAGAGGGTTTCCTTCCTAAGGGGGTTTCCTTCCTGAAAGGGTTTCCTTCCTAAGGGGGTTTCCTATTGGACAGCATGCTAACCAATAATTTATTGACACCTCATGCTCCGAGACACCTCGTGCTTCCTGACACCTCATGCTTAGTTTAACTAGGTTGCCACCTCGAGCTTCCTATCTACTAGGTCGCCACCTCGTGTTTTCCTCAACTAGGTCGCCACCTTGTTCTTACCTCAACTACGTCGCCACCTCATGCTTACCAAGCTTCTTAAGGTGTTTTTTAAGGTGAAAGGTGATTATGATGGAGTAAAACTCGCTATGAGGCATTTTCGGTTACTAGAATTTTGCCGGGTCTTGTAGAATTTTCTAAGGCTTTCTATCTCTGGTTATTAGGGTTTCCTAGGGTCTTATTGAGTTTCCAAGGCTTTCCCAAAGTTTCTAAGGTCATTTATGGAGTTTCCAAGACTTCCGGGATTTTCAGGAACTAGGGTTCTTAGGATTTCCGGGACTTCTAGGACTTTTGGGAATTAGGGTTTCCAGTTGTTTCCTGGACTTCCGGGACTTTAGGGTTTCCAGTTGTTTCCTGGACTTCCGGGACTTTAGTATTTCATTCTCCCCTCCTTAAACAAAGCTTCGTCCCCGAAGCTTAAGCTTACCACAAGACTCAGTATTACCATAAAACATTCAACACCAATGTATAAATTCCATAAGTTACATTACCGCATAAAACATGCTTCTAAGATTTTCAAACATATCAAAGCACATATTATCAAGAAATTATCAAACCACTAATTTCTATTCCTATTTTATCTTATGCTCTCCCCTCCTTAAAAGAAAGTTTCTTCTGAAACTTGATAACTAACCTCAACCGAAGTGACTTCCTGGATCCCGTGATGATTCCAAAGTACCTTTACCATTTTCAGTGTCTTTCCTCTGGTTAGGTGTCCACAACGTTTCCGTTGCGCCACTCTGATCATTCTTTCTTTTTCTACACTAATAGACTCTGTGTCCTAAATTTCCACAATTATAACATTTCACCTGCCTCCCTTTACAGTCTGTCCCTGGATGATTTCTTTCACATCAGTTACAGAGATGTTGTCTGGTCCTCTGACTTGGATTAGTAGAATAGGTACCTTGTTCAGGGAAGTTTGGCTTAACCCAAGGCATTTTACTTCCTTTCTGGTCTTCACCATACTTCGCCCCCTTTTCTCCTTCTTTGCTTGACTCATATGTCTTCTTGTGGCCCGACTGTGCCTCTTTCCTTCTTTGTTGTAAACGATAGAGATTTTCTGCCCTACTGTACGCCTCTTGTAAAGTAGCCACTGAAACAACACTTAATGCCTCTTGTAAACTCCAATTTAAGCTTCCAATGAAACGTTGAACCTTGGCAGCTTCATC
Organism: Limonium bicolor; assembly: GCA_023374045.1. Lineage (NCBI taxonomy): Eukaryota > Viridiplantae > Streptophyta > Magnoliopsida > Caryophyllales > Plumbaginaceae > Limonium > Limonium bicolor. The sequence goes on from CM041776.1 coordinate 261,920,738, forward strand.
AGGCACCATGTTCGATGCAAACCTTGATAGTTCCATGAACTTGGAATGGTAAGTCATCACATCATCTTGTAGTTGCTTCAGCTCAGTAAACTAATGGTATTTCTACATGTGAACATGCTGCGGATAGAATCTTCTTCTCATGGCAGCCTTGAGAACTCCCCATCCAAAGTCAGGTTCTCCTTGTAATTTTTCTTGTTCTGTAGTCCACCATAGGTCAGCCTCACCCTTGAAATAATAAATAGCTCCACTTACCCATTTCTCTTCGGGACAATCAGTGATGTCGAATATATTGTCAAACTCTCTTATCTAGTCCTCCAGGATTATAGGGTCTTCTACACCGGAAAAGGTACTTGGTTTCATCGCGGTAATCCTTCTGGAGAAGTCCTTGGGAATCTCTGCTCTTTCCACTTGATTTTCTAAAATCTTACTCATGCTAAGGGCTAGATCACTAAGGGTTTCAAGATGGCCCCTATCTGCCTCCCTTCCTGGATGTTCACCATTCTACACACATATAGTCATTAGTCATAGGATCATGAACAATCAAGTATTTAAAAATTTAGTCAAACATTCACAAACAAGCATTCACACACACATATTTAGACATTGACCACCCATCCTTTCCCCGATCTATAACCTATTGCTCTGATAACACAATGTAACACCCCACTTTCCCTAGCTTTTTTTTCCTTTTAACAATACAGCGGAAGTCTGACTACACTACCCAGGGTGCTACCGCCACACCCACACTCACTGTGGATGCTAAGGCTAAAAACTACTATACAATTAGTTACCAAACTTATTATATATATATATATATTCAAAAATCAACCATAAACTTACTCACTAACATCGACTAACATCTTTCAGAACTAGGTATTAACTTACACCATCTTTACTAGCTTATACAAAAGTGTTTAAACCTATTACAACCGAACTTAATTGAAATACTACGTCGTCTTCTAACTTCAATCTCTGGTCTCTTTAGCTCCTCTCTTTCATGCTACTTCTTAACCTGTTCCTGTGGTCAGTCATACAATCACAGAGAAAAGACCACAGGGCACATGCCAGAAAACAAACATCAGCAAAGCTGAGTAACTCTTGCCACCACATGTAAAATACATCTAGCTTATAAAACTCTTTAAGTAATCATATGTAACATCAGAGAACCACACCAACATATATCACCAGAAACCACAACAAATATTACCAAACTGCATAAGCATACATTCACAAAATAACATGTATAACCACAAGTTTAAACACATCACATCAGAACCTTCTTCAGCACCTGTAATCATACAATTTACCTTCGAGTATACAATATCATAACAACACACGTGTAATAAGCATTATCATATCAAGATCCATCAAGTTTCATGAAGAATACCAAGTTTCACCACAATTTCCAAATCCACAAAAACAATGGCCGTATGCCCGGATTTATAGAGTCCGACCTCTTCCAATGGCCGTATGCCCAGATTTATAGAGTCTGACCTCTCTACCTCACCCCATGTCCTTAAGTGTGCACATCCCCTACGAGTCATCAGCCCATAGAGTAGATCATGATGGCTTACCCATAATTTATTGGTAGTGGGGAAAAATCAGTGTTCGGCCTCCGAGGGCTCATAAACTTGTGTAAGCAGATTCCAAAGTGAGTACCAAGTGATTAAGCAGTCCAACCACATCCTCAACCTTAATAAAACACCCATACAACATACCAAGAAGAATCAAAGCACATCACAACCATTAACCATATCAAAACAAAGTTACAACACATCATAAACACCTTGAGAATACCTTAGAAACAACCCCTTGCTTAAGGTCTTACCTCTGTATAAATTTAACCCACCATTTAACCAGTTCAATATCAACATCTTATGAGTATTTGGTCATGAAACCAAAGCAAGAAACCTTCAAAAACCCCTTTATAACTTGAATAGAGGCCAGAAAGGTCTTAAAGTACATTTGTAGGTTTTGTCTTACCTTTAACTCATAAAAACTCAACTGGAGAACTTACCCACAAACTGGAATATTGTATAGGGATAAGTACACATCATTTTTAGCTAAAAACCCATGGAAGTTATTCACGAAAATTACACACCAAGCTGGCTTCAAGTTAAAGCACCAAATTCACAGAATCTGACATCAAAGTTCAAGGTTTGTTCACCCCGTTTCCCAGAACTTCTCGGGACTTATTATACATAAAAATCACCATTGAAGAGTCTAATTTCACACCATGAAAAGAGTTAGAAGAGATACGCAGTATAAGCTGCTGAAAATAGCACAAACAGAAAGCATCGCCAGAATTGACACATGAGGAAAGAGTGGTGGAGCACGTGAACTACCTGGCTCCTTCTCGCCATCTCTCTTCACCACCAGTTAGGTACTTCAAATAGCTACGTGGGGATACCAAGAACTCCAAGAGATTCGCTTGGGAAGGCCTCCACATCCTCTCACCTTTACACGAATTCTGCACTGGAAAGGTAATTGGCTTCTGTTTTGGTGTTCTTGGGTGGCTAGCTTGGTATACCTTCTACTTCGTGTTTCTATGGGTTTAATGAGGTAGGAGAAGATGTTTTCTATGTGTTGAAAGGCCTGGGCATGGCCCCTCTTATATAGGCAGAAGAAGTGATGACTTAAGGCAAAGGAAACCTTATAAGCTTGACACCTTATAAAACACCTATCTACCCTTATAACCATTGATTGAATAAGTAGTGTGAACTCATCTAAGGGCTAGGAAGAGGTAGGGAAGGTCGTGGCTGCTGCAGGAATCATCATGAGCTGAAGAGAAATCATGACATGTAATAAATGACATTAAATGGCATTAAATGTTACATTAATGAGCATTAAATGAAGCATTTATGTGGCTGGCCACCTAAGGCCATGTTTGGCATGACTTGGACGCCTCCCTTAAGGCTTTATTTGGCTAGTTGGTTTAAGGTTATTTCATGGTGAAGAAAGGTCAAGATAAATCTAGCTAAGTCCTTGTTCTTGGTGTCACTTATATGTGTAATTGCTTAAGGCACGTTTCTTCATCTGAGGGAAACCTAGTACGTTTTTTCATGAGAGGGTTTCCTAAATTTCCACACATATGTTTCTTCATGAGTGGGTTTCCTTCATAATAGTGTTTCCTTCCTGAGAGGGTTTCTTTCTTGAGGGTGTTTCCTTCCTGAGAGGGTTTCCTTCCTAAGGGGGTTTCCTTCCTGAGAGGGTTTCCTTCCTGAGGGGGTTTCCTATTGGACATCATGCTAACCAATAATTTATTGACACCTCATGCTCCCTGACACCTCGTGCTTCCCGACACCTCGTGCTTAGCTTAACTAGGTTGCCACCTCGAGCTTCCTACCTACTAGGTCGCCACCTCGTGCTTACCTCAACTAGGTCGCCACCTTGTGCTTACCTCAACTACGTTTCCACCTCATGCTTACCAAGCTTCTTAAGGTGTTTCCTAAGGAGAAAGGTGATTATGATGGAGTAAAACTAGCTATGGAGGCATTTCCGGTTACTAGAATTTTGCCGGGTCGTGTAGAATTTTATAAGGCTTTCTATCTCTGGTTATTAGGGTTTCCTAGGGTCTTATTGAGTTTCCAGGCTTTCCTAAAGTTTCTAAGGTCATTTATGGAGTTTCCAAGACTTCCGGGATTTTTGTGAACTAGGGTTCCTAGGATTTCCGGGACTTCCAGGACTTTCGGGAATTAGGGTTTCCAGGTGTTTCTGGGACTTCCGGGACTTTAGGGTTTCCTCATAACTTGAGGTATTTTACCAACGTTAAAGAACAAGCATTAACATGCTTAAAGGTCACTTAGGACAAAAATGTGCTCTAAGAAACCTTAAAAGTTTTGTGACCCCCTTTAGAGTCCAATTGGATTTCTAAGTTTAGTAATCATGTAATGGATGTAATAAAACAATTACCAAAGAAAACCAAGCTCAAAAACAAGCTATAACACAAAATGTGCACTAAAACTCCTTTAAGCACGTTTTTGTGTATGATCTCAAAAATATTGGTTTTATATCACTTTAAGGACTAGATTACATTCTTTATTACATTAATGTGACATGATACACCATATTATAAGGTCTAATTTAAAGTTTACAAATAAAATCAAAATGGGTGAATTTGTTGTGAATAGTACCCAAAATAACATTTAACTACTTAACCTAGTCAATGGTCCACACTTGCTCCTTGACTTTGGCTAATCATTGCCGCTTGGTTAAGAGGATTTCCCCCTCATTCAGCAACCCAAATATCTACCAAAACTAATGAGTCACCATTACTATTCATAAAGTAACATTATATTACTTTATAAGATAATCTAATTACTTTCTTCATTTACTTCCTTCTCGAGCCGAGAGCTACTGCTAGCAAGGTAACCTTTCCTCTTCATTAAGCAACCTCTAATAAATATCTTGCCAATTGGTGACTCATCTTGTTACTATTTCATAAAGTAGTATTTATTACATTATAAGGCAAAATCAACTCTTTCCTCCCATTCCACCTTGCTCCCAGCCGAGAACTTCAACTCCAGCTCCCTTTCTTCTTCCTCCATTAACGTGGAAAGCAGCACCTTCCAAGAGCAACTCTAGCTTAAGGTAAGATTGTTAATCATGGTATGTGATTCTTCTCCCATTTCATTCCTCTTTCTAATGAATCACTCATCAACTTCATTCTCCCCTTCATTCTCAGCAAGTTCACTTTCAAATAACTCACCATTCTCGGCTGGAAACTCAAAATCAAGGGGGAAGAAAGAATAAGACATCACAAAGGTGAAAACATGCTTTAAACATGTATCTCTTCTACTACCTTGTTTCCGGTTTCATTCTTGGATTCTCTAAGCTTATTTAGCTCCTCTTTACATACTCCTTCAGTAATTCTAAAGATCTCTTCAAGTCTTGGCTGAAATGGTGCTAGAAACTCCATTAAAAGATATTTTTCTCAAGGTAAAAACCTAGCTCTTCCTACATTGTGCTTGCGGTAGTATTCCTTGTTTTGAATGGTGTTTTAACACTTCTTTTGGCTTCAAATGTCCAGGCGTGAGCTACCCCATCTAAGCCTACTTTTATCAAGGTAAAATGATGACATTTTAAGCTAGTAATATACCTAAATAGCCATTAATGTCAATATACTAATGCAAGTGTTTTCTCTGCATAAAATGGTGGTGCAAGGCTATTGGAAACTTAGGAAAATTCTGCACAAATTGTGGAGAACAAATCCAAGTATAAATCTAGCAAAGTAAGTTAATTACTCACTAATAATGTCTTAAATACGTTCATATGTGAGTTTAATGTTCAAACACTAACCTAAGGTCATTATTAAATAGGCCGTGGGAGTTTAAAGTGTGTTGGCTGGTTTATTTGCTTCTAAATCAAGTAAGTGTGTAAATCTTACATAATATGAGGTTTGTTATGTCATTTTGTTATTTATAAAATAAAGCCGAGAACATTAGAGGGTTAAAACGACTTAACTATGTATTATAATATTGTATACTATTTATAGTTTGTTGACCTAATGTTTATATGACATATAATGTCATGGGAATTAATGAAATGACTAAAGTATAATTTTAGAAAAACTATACTATTAAGCTGTAAGTTTACAAGGCTTAAAATGACCAAACTATTTATTAAAATGTTGTGTAACATTTTTGGGTAGTTAACCTAATGTTTATGTGACATATAATGTCATAGGAATTAATTAAATAGTTAAAACACAATTTATAAAATAATTAGATTAAATAAGTATCAAGCCGTAAGTGTTTGTGTCTTCCATGACATTTATATGTAATTTATTATAAGTTAAGGTTTGTAATAAGGCTGTGTATATTAGGCCATTTGATTTTATATTTATTAAGTTTAAATTTAGTTTATAATTTAATTAAATATCACCGCAATAAAATTTGGGGTTGGTTTGCAATCAAAATAAAATTTAGAGGCTAAATATAATTTATGGCCAAAAACTATAACTTAAAAGCTATTAAAATGAATTTTATAAAGTTTTATTAAAATTTGGGGTCAAAATGTAATTTCTGGAAAGTTTGGGTCAAAATTGTAATTGATGTTACTTCTCGTCAAACAGGCAGCCTTTGGGTCAATCTTGACCATATTAGGTGATTTGACCAAAATTAATTACATAAGTAATTAAATTGTGAACTTGTAATAACATTATAAGTTAAATATCAAATTTACAAAACTTTAGGGGTGTAAATGTGAATTACCAAAAGTTTGGTGTACAAACAGTAAATATAAATCTTTATAACATTGGTATAAAGTATGGTAATTTTTAGAATAATATAAAAGGCTATATTACGAAAAGTGTATAATATATAGTTTTAATGATATTAAAAGTATGTAATATAAAACTGGGTGAAGTTGTAAATATAAAAGTATGTGGGGTTAGAAAATAAATTAAAATGGCCTTAGGGGCTGTTCGCAAATTTAATAAACCTAAAACTACAGGTTATACATGTTATAAATAATGAAATAGTATAACATATGCTATTTGTGACATATCATGAGTTATGTGGTAAAAGTATAAATATAGAAAGTTATAATGTGCTGGAAATAAATAAGAAAAAGCCCTTGGGGCTGTTCGGAATTTTAAAAGTATATAACCATAGGATATATTAATTATAAAGTTAAAATGATATAATATAAAGTATATGTCACATTATATAATATGTGTGGAGTAATAGGAATAAAATAAAATGTAAGTATTATGGAAAAAAATGAAGTTGTAATATATGTTCCAATCCGACAATATAAATAGTTTGTAATGAAACTATAAGTTATATTTATTATAAAGTGAAAATGTTATAACATATGATAAGTATAACATTAAATTAAATATGTGGCGAAATGGTAATAATGGAAATGTATGAGGAGTTGATGAAAATCAGAATTATGATGTATAAGCCTTTCGACAATGATATAGTTTTTATTAAAACTATAGGTTATAATATTTAATGAGAAAAAAATATCATATTATATGGTATAATGATATAAATGTAACATTGTGTAAATTATGTGGTCAAAACATAATTAATAAAAATACATGGGGCTGTTGCGTAAATAATCATAGTTGAAATTAAATTTTAAACTATGGTTAACAATGATACAAATACTATAGCTATTATATGGTATTAATGTAACACCCCATCTCCAAATACAATGATCGTCGCCCTAAGTCCATCTCGTACATTAACAACGCAGCGGAAAATTTCTACTAAATTGGTGTTACCGCCGTTAGTCACCCACGTGACTAACTAGGCCTATTCTCTTACAAGTCACGGTCTGATTAACCGGATAATTACTCGAGCATGTATACAATACAATTCATAAACCACAACTTATACCGAGTATCTCATATGCTAATACATCATACTAACATCTCATCAATTACTAAACGAGTGTACATGCACAACTCGTGTAACAAATGTAAAAGCAACCCGAAGTACTCTACCCGCTCCTACTCTCAGGTTGAGTCCTCGTCTGGCACCTACTTGCAAAGTTTAAATCACAGGCCCCAAGGGGCTCAACATATTGTTGGTATAGAAAATGTGCAGCCCACAAGCTAGCAGGGTTACACACGACTACTTTGTCGTATACATGCAATTGTTTATTCATATAAATAATAAGAAGTACGATAACAAACAACACATTTATGTGAAACATTCACAACTCAAATAAATCGAACGTCGTAATGGACGCCCATTAATGAGTAAGTTAGATTGCTAACTCCTGAGGCCTCAGAATTGTTTAGTTCTCGTGTTTGACCATACCTTATAAGTGTCAACCGTTCTCTTAATAGAACTGGTTGTTCTCTAACAGAATTGTTTATTTTTGTCGGGTCAAGGTAACCCTAGCCAATGAGTTATTAGCTCCATTGGGTTAATAAACATTAATTCTTAAGTTATGAGGGGTGTAGGCTTGACCCTCCGGCGCCTCCTGAATTTGCCTCCCACCTCGAACTGTTCACTCGAGCTGGTCAGGTCAGTTTGTCGACCCTAGGCGACAAGTCGTAGACGAGCCATATGCGGAAGACAGATCTGATACAGATGCTGACCTCCTATCCTAAACATGCATGACCGGAGTCAGTCCCGGATTCCTCTCCTCACAAGTTCCAGTTAGTTGAAGTCTCATTGACAATTGGTTAGTTAAACCTCTCTCGGTTTTAACCTACTAACAACTTGGAGTATGTATAACCTTGTACAATTGTTACTAAACATAGTTAATGAACAAGCTCTGAATCAAGTCGTGTTAGTGTGCAATGGACACACAATAACAATATAGTAAATCGGTTTCATGCTTAATCCTGTTTGGTCGTATCACAATAACACATAGCACATAAACCGAGGTAGACCCCGTTAGCAAACAAGCTACAAGAATCTCATACCTTAGCCTATCGACGTTCGTCCACTCCCAGATGACGTCTCGACTATTCCGGTCACCTACTCCGCTCCTATAGTTCATTAGGACGGCGTGGTTAAATAACTTAATTTTCGTATTTTCACTATTCACGTATACGTATTTTATAATTCACGTATACGTATCTTACTATTCACGTATACGTATTTTACGATTCACGTATATGTATTTTACTATTCACATATACGTCTCGTATTTGACTATTCATATATACGTAGTTACTGTAACACCCCAACTCATTCCAAATGTGGTCTCGCAACTTAACAGTATATATATAAACATGTCACAGCGGAATTCTTTACAATCCAGGACCTTGCCACAGTCTGACTACAGAATATACCGAACATTGTACAAAAATCTTAACCATATACATATCCTCTTACAATCCCCTCACATCCTATACATCTTACTAACTCAAATTGCCATACGAGTGTACATGCACAACTCGTAGGCCACACTAAACCCTTAACAGCTGTATCCTCTTCTTACTCTCGCGTCGCCGCTCCCTGATGTACCTGTGTAGTAAAACAACAGCCCCCAAAGGGGTCAGCACGAATGCTGGTACGATCCCCTCATGGCCCCCAAGCTAACGTGGCTACGACGACTAATTGTCGATAGCATGGAGGTTGATTATATGCACAACATAATAATGAATGCTGTAAACAACTATCCAAATATGAACAATCAAAGTTCACACCCAATGAACGACTTAAATGCGTTCCCTTAATCAGAGAGTTAGTCATTTAACTCCTTAAGTAATGTTCCCTCTTAATCTTAGTCCATCCTTATCTCACCTCAATCTTAGTCTTATCTTATCTTAGAAACAACCATCCTTTAATAAGGAGTGGATGTAACTTACCTTAATATGAGTAATACAAACCATCCTTTAAAAAGGAATGGTTGCAACTTATCTTAACCTCACCTTAATCTTAATCTTAACTTAATCTTAACAATACAAATCATCCTTTAGAAAGGAATGATTGTAACTTAGCTTAATCTTAATTAATCTTAATCTTAACAATACAAATCATCCTTTAGAAAGGAATGATTGTAACTTAGCTTAATCTTAACTTAATCTTAATCTTAACAATACAAATCATCCTTTAGAAAGGAATGATTGTAACTTAGCTTAATCTTAACTTAATCTTAATCTTAACAATACAAATCATCCTTTAGAAAGGAATGATTGTAACTTAGCTTAATCTTAACTTATTCTCAAAATACAACCGTTCCTGGAGGGGAATGGTTGTAGCCTAAGTCCAAACCTGGGATTTAGGTGATCCCACCGCACCATCTTAATGCCACCTACCCTGGACGGGAATCCAGCGTAGCTGAGCCGGCAACCGGCCCTAGGCTACAAGTCCGAAGACAAGTCCTTAAGCGGAGGGCGGATCTGATTCAGATACCGTCCCCCTTTTTCCTTAGCATGCATGACCGGAGATCGGTCCCGGGTTTCCTCACTCAAGTTCCAGTTAGCAATAGTCTCAAGACCATGTTTGTTGGTTAACCTCTTTCGGTTCATATCGTCCCTCATTAGGGGCGTTCCTTAATCTCACTCAATTCCTTACTAAACATTGGTTAGTAAGTTCTCACGGTATGTTTGTGTTAGTTTTCAAACATCACACAACAATACAATATATATATAATATGTTCCGGTTGCATGCTTTATCTTGTTAGTGAGCACACAAAACAAATAGCACACAAGCCGAGGGACACCTCGTTAGCAAGCAGGTCACAAGAGAACTGTACCGTTCACCGTTGGTCGTTCGGTTGCTTACTCTCTTCCGGAGTCCAAATTCCCAAGTCCTAAAACATTCATTCAGTTTTAGGTTGTTAATAACTTAACTTAATTCAACTTACTTAAATTACCTTACTTAACTCTTAATGATCCCAACCTAACACTTCTTAAGTCTTATAACCTAATCTTACAAACTTAATCTTAAGTGAATCGCATCTCCTCGTCACTTATACTTATTCATCCACTTAATTATCTTTGTTACCCACCAAACATGTCTTAAACAACCTTATAACATCAATACCTAATTATCCTCATCATTTCCCATCCTTAAACAAGGTTTTTGGCCAAAACAGTGGCATGTCCGAACTTGTGTCCGGACTTCCCAAGTTCGGACGCAAGTCGAGACTCGAAGCTGTAAACAAACGCATGTCCGAACATGTGTCCGGACTTCGGAAGTTCGGACATGGGTCGAGGAAAATCCTAAGTAGAAGCAGGCACGTCCGAACTTGTGTCCGGACTTCCCAAGTCGGACACAAGTCGAGACTCTGAAAATTCTCACACAACAGGGCCTGTCCGAACGTCCATGTCCGGACGGATGTTCGGACAAGGCAAAACACTCACTTCTAAGCCTTCAAACACTTAACCAATATTCACCAAACTTCTCCTAAACCCTCATAATGTCATCTAACATCATTTAGGCACTTAAACTCACCTTATAACTTCCACCAAACTCTCCAAAACAACTTCCAAAGATCCTCCAAACATTTCCTAAATTCTTACAAACATTCCTAACACTTGCCATATGCTTCCTTACATTTCCAACTTGTACATTTTGTCTAAAACTTCAACTAACCAAAGTGTTTCTTTTCTACCACCCATATAACTCCTCCTTAACATCATTGCTTGTTAAACCTTCCAAGGTTATCTTGCATGTCCATGCACAATTCCCTTCTTTTCACTTGTTACTCATCACTCTTAAACTCTTAAGCTTGCTTATACATTTCTTCCCATTATCTTAATACCTTGACATTGTTCTTCATTTACCTTAACCATGCAACACCCTCCTTAGACATTTCCACTTCCCTTAAGCAACTTTCTCAAACTCTCATTGTTCTTCTCTTAGTTCATACCTAAATCACCTTAAAGCATTATACACCTTTCCTCCAGGTTTGCACAAGTCTTATCATTCCTCATACCATGTCTTTGGTGTGTTCAATGTACCCATCTAAACTCTAATTTCCTCATAGACCATTCTAGGTCATTCTAAACCTCAAGAACTCCTTAGTTAACTCATTTCCACTCAAATTCCTTTGTAATGACTCCTAGTAAATCCTAGGTCATATTAATTCACCACCATCACCTAAGCACTTATTTTCTACTCAAATTTCGCCATAGCTCCGCTAGTATATTCTCATGCCCAAATGCATTGTTTTCTCACACAATAACTCACACACACCAAGTCCTTCCTCATCTTATTTTCATCAAATCAACTTATTCACATCATACTCCATATATTGCAATAATCTTAAATTGCATAGCACTAAGGCTCTTAAATGACATGGCTCTTAGGCCCTTAAATGACTTAAACTTAAACACTGAATTTCCCACATATGTAAGCTTTCAACCTGCAAATACACTCATCAATCTCATAGTAGTCATAATGCTCTTAAAATCCACCTTAAACTTATATTACTAACTCATTCTCATTAGCTCCTTAATCACAAGTTCATAAGCTTGTTTAAGCTTTTTCCTTAGGTTTATATCCCAATACACAATGTAAGCTCTAAGCCACATTGGTATTTATCTAAAACTCATTCCTTAATCTTAAACCACCATTAGGTAAGCATTTTACCTTGTTTTCTCAAGCTTATCTTAATCTCCTCCTTAGGCCTTCTCCTTGCATAGATCTCGGCCACCACTTAAATTCCTTTTGCCAATGTTCTAATCAATATTTAAGGACTCATATGAGTACTAAACAATGCACTAACCTCAAGGAATAAAAACCTAGGTTAGAAATGTGTTCTAAGGCATAAAAGTGGATGATTACCTTTGAAGTCTCAAGGTAGACTTGGCATTGAATGAAATAGGACCTCCACTAGTCCTTGGTGAATAAATCAAGCTAGAACAAGGCATAAAACATAGCCCCATGAGAAGGAATTTTCGGCCATGTACAAGGAATGATGGAAACATGGTTTTTTTACATTTTCTTTACCTTAAGAGAATGGAGAAGCTAATGAGCTATTCAAACTTGATTTTCCTCCATCAATGGAGTTTCCTCTTGGCACCAAAATGGAGCTTTGAAAGATTTGAAAAGATAGAAAGATAGGTCTTGGCCTAACTAAGAGAAATATGTGTTTAGTTTTTGATTTGGAGCAAAGATGAACACTTAGTGAGTGATTGAAGGTGGAGCATCCATGAATGAAGCTCTCTCGGTTTGGAGCAAAAGAGAAGAAGAAATCGTGTGAAGAAGAGAAATGAAGAGAGATGAAGAAAAGATAGGCTAAGGTAAGATATTTGCTTTAATAAAGCAAATAGTAACTTCTTTACTTATCTCTTCTTTTCCTTTCTCATTTGATGACTCATGTGGTGACTCCCCACATAAAAACCGGCCCCCTCTAATAAATGAGGCTAACATGGTCTTTGTTGACCAATTAATTGACTTATGTTGATTAAAACTTAAACTAGTCACTAAATAGTTACTATTCACTAAACAAGGCACATAATCGGGAAATTTTTGATTTCCCATTGATTTAGACCTCCTAATGTGATACTAATTAGTACACATGTTGATTAAAGAGTAATGATGGACATTTAGCCACTCAAAACTCAATTCTAAGACAATTTCTCAAAAATGTGCTTTAAGACTTCTTAAGCACATTTTGTGTTTTAACTTGTTTTCAAGCTTGGTTTTCTTTGCTAATTGATTTAAAATGACCATTAGAATTTACTAAGGTCTTACATGATATTTGGGTACTCACCCAAGTCTCTCCAAGCTTAGAGCACGTTTTTTGCCCTGATTGCCCTTAAGGCACTTTCTTGTGTTTTCCTTGGTTTAAATTGTCTACCAATCTTTCTAAGGCATATTTTAGCCTTACTACATCATGATTTGATGTTTACTTAACATACTTAGGTTTGGGGTATTTCAATCTACCCCCCTTAAAAGAACTTTGTCCCCAAAGTTCCCATGCATCTTTTCTTATTAGAATGCATGTCTTACCTCATTCCTTAGATCATATAGATCATACTTATGTATACTTAATCTCATTGGATCATTGGATCCACCATATTCTTATACTTAAATATCACACAACATGCTTAAGCATGTGTAGCACTCAAAATTCCTTTTGTTTCTTTTTGATGATTAAAACATTCACATAACTTCCAACGTATTCTCCCATGTCACCGGTCCGTAGACAATGGCTCATTCGTCCTCGTCACCATGGGCCAGAATACAAAACACGCTGCTCTCCCCATGTCACCGGTCCGAAGACAAAGGCTCGTGCGTCCTCGACTTCATGGGCGAGACTCAGTAAAAAGGTAATCCTTTTTACGAGGTCATGTGAGGAATAATTCCTCTAATTAAAAATACAAGCAACTCCAATTTCATTTTATCCTAAGGCCTCTATCTTAGTGTGATTTAATTGTGACCACTGGTAGGGAGTTTCAGGAATAATCCTACCCTGATGTGATCAGCATCAGTGTAGAACCACCCTTCCACTCCAATTTGTGTTCGGTTTCCCTTGATCCCTAGAAAATCAAGTTCCACCTCCCACGTCATCTTCAAACATCCAAACAATTCACTCATATCCAATTTTCTATCTTTTTAGTTCTTCTAATCATAATCAATACATCTCCAAGGTGTGAACTCATTCCATCAAGCATTCCCAATTCATCTCTGAGTAATTACCTCAGAACTTAAATTCCTACTAAGTTCTATAACTGTCCCATACCAACCCTCACCATCTTATATCTCATAGCATTACTGCTTCCTTCCTCATGCTCATATCAAATAATATCTCATAGTGTTATCTTATTCTTATCTCACACATAGTCTCATATCGACTTATACCTCATATATTCCTTATTCCTTAAGTCTCCTTAAACCTCTTCCTTAATTCTCTTAACTTGTACTCACACCGGAGTTAACAAGATAGGTACTTAATATGTATGGTATTCACATCTTCTGTGTGCAATAACCATGATTTATCTTAAAATGTTTATGTAAAACATATTCTCAAATTATTTTGTGCTATGCACACCGTAGTTTATGTACTCGGTACACAAACATACGCTAAGCGGTTTTCGCTCTACCCCCCTTAAAATGGATTACGCCCACGTAATCAGCGTTACATCATCTTTGAACATAAGTTCAAGATGTCTAATTCTCACCAAGCATTCTAGCTTCCACGTCATCTATCTTACTTATAATTCGATCAGAAATGGCTTAGTCTCTGTATCGAGGATTCTTAACGGTACTTATACCGTTTCCTTAACTTAGTTTGGTCTAATCTCAAAGGTAGTGGTCTGCTAGCTTCCGCTGCGCGACTCTGATAATCTTAGGCTTAATTGTCTCAATGGACACGTGTTATCTTTATATATACACGGCCTTAATGAGTTGTAACTCGTCTATCCATTCTCCTTGAAGATCTTGCGCTCATACTCTTAGTGTTTTCTCGAATGTCTAAATTGTTCTCCCCAACTGACCTTTGGTCTGAGGATGATTCTTAGTCTGAAACTACTGTTTAGTGCATATCGCGCTTTACAGTCTTAACCTCTTACATCTTAAGACATGTCCAATGTCTGTACTTAATAATCCGTGCTTTTCGCACTTCATAGTCCTTAATTATTTGTTCTCTGGTTCCTCTGCGTTGCTGGTTTGACTGAATTCTTCTCTTCGACTGTTTGTGGTAGTAGCTGCTCTTGTCTGATCTTGCGTCGTTGTCGGTGGTACGGAGTCGACTACTTCCCGTGTTCCTTACACCACTCGTTCACATGCATGGGGTACCCTACTGGTACATTACTACTTACCCAACTAACTCATAAATGAGCGTGTCAGGCCTGCAAGCCCCTGTGGGGTGCAGTCGTCCCACGTCTCGTTTTAGTAACTCATAGTGTCCGTCACACGTTTAGCTATTGCTAATTAAAGTATTCTGTTGTCGATCTCCTCTTTCATCGTTCCAAAATAACACTTATTGTTCTTCTTGAAGTCAATCAAGGGAAGTCCATTTACTGTGTTCTTGGGTATGGTATGCTCTAGCTCCTTCCTGTATTCCGTATTGATTCGGTCACTTAATATCTGAGGTCTCTTTCCGTAGAGTCTCTTATCTTGTTTCTCATATTCATTCTACTAGGAAAGCACTTCTAGTGTAATCTTACCAAACCATGTCCAGACTACTGGCATCAATGCTCAGTTCATCTTCCATCTTATTTTCTTACTTATGCTGGTCTTAACTCATACATCTAATTGCCTCAGTGTCAATATTTGACGGCTCATTCACAATGGTCGCCTTCCGCGCACCATGACTTAATCCACTTATATAACTATTATACTGACGACCCCTACTACCATGGTAGTTGGCCCTTACCATGTTGCCCATCAATGGTGCAACCTCTTATTCATTTATTCTAATGTCTTACCTTATACTCAATCCCTTCTTGGTGTAAACACACTGGGAGTTCTCTCATTCCGGCATAGGCGGTTGTCGTACCGTGTTGTAAAATAGTTGACTCTAGATATGAAGATGTTATGCTCCAATCTCAGATTCGTAAGTAAGCTAATTTCTTTCACTTTCTCTCATCCTTAGTGATGTTATCTACCATGTGATTTAATTGGTTACTGAAGAAATTATCCACTGAATCACAGGCTCTTCTGAGCATCGATCAATTATCGTGCCACAATGTGCAGTCACAATGTTTATCTCTGACCATTACTAATTCTTACATCCTGGGTGTTGGATAAGGGGCCTATCTGTGCGACCTCCCTTATTACTCAAGTGTATCTGGTACGTTCTAAAGTAATCTCAAGGTTCATAGTTTCCATCTTCTAAATAAAGTGTATTTTATCTCTAATAGGTGAAAGCCCTTTTTAGGGGTTCATTCCCTCTCGTGGCCTTACAACAAGGAGTGGCATCCCCACCCTAAAAGGCATGGTTCGTTCTCCGCTCCTGTCCTTAGCATTATCTCAATATTCTCATTGGTAATGTTCTTCCCAATCTAAGTTATAGGTTTGGTAACCGTTCATATCTACAAGTTGTAGTCCTTGGTGGCTTAAACAAGCTCTCTTATAACTTACTCGCCTCGGGCTCTGATGTGATTAACATCCTTGGCTCGTAGGCTCTTAATGCTTAATATCTCAGTTCATCATTTGTACTCTTACTCATCTGCAGGTCATCCCTACAAGATTCTGGTTCTTTGAGCACTATCCACCGTTAATTTACATACTAAATGTAGTATCGGGTTACATGATAAGTTGCTGCATCCTGCTTCCTGCTAGGGAAGTTGTTCAGGTGATCTGAGGTTACTTAATGTCTTTGACAATGCTGTCATTCTACTAGACTTCTGTCTTTTAATAGTCAAGGTTAGGCCCGTATTAGGCATTTGTCTTACGTGTCCAAGTTGGATATCATCCTGTCGTCTTATACTTCCATCTTAACGCTTCGTTCAACCTCTGTTGATTACGCCACCCTTTGATGATCAATCATACTTGGGTGTTAATGAGTTAGACGAACAGTACTAGCTGTCATTCATCAGTTTGTTCGGCTCGACTATGCCCACTGTGGGGGTTGTCCTCTGAGCTTTCCTTTTCCAGGGTTGTACGACTTTAATTCTTAGTAGGTTATAGCTTATGTTTATTTCTTTTACCCTTGATTTCCGGGTTTTCCAACATCTTCATTGAAGAATGTTGTTATCTGCAAGTTTTAACGGTCTCAATGGCATCTTACAACACATCCCTTGTATATCATTGCTTATATAGTGTTTTGCTCGCATTTCCGAGTGATCTCTTAGGTTTTCCCCTTGGAGTTTGAGATTGGTGTTCTTACCATACTGTCGGTTGTTGTTGTTGTAGTGGGTTATACCGTTTAGTATTTATATGGTTTAGTATCTCATCTAAGCTCAGCTCCCTGCTGGCTGATGTGTCGGTTCATCTCTCATGGTCAGGCCGTCAGGCCCTTCCAAGGTCTTATTTTTCCATTCCTATGGTTTTACAATCCGGTATTAATATGTACTACAACTGTAGCGTTCTCTTATTTCGCCTTGATGGCTTTTCGCGTGGCTTAACCGTGGTAGCACTTGCTATTGCAAGTGCGCCATGTACATACATCGGTAGTGATACTCCCTTCTAATTTCCATGTAATTGGTAGTCCTCGGGACTCCTTCGATAATCTCTTATTTTGGATAACCGTCCATCCGGCAGTTTCCTTGTTGTTTGACAGTACTGTCATCTAGTAGGGCGTTCCTCTTTCTGAGGGAACCCCTTAATATTTTTTTTTTGTCTTAATCCTCATGCTTTGTATTATCCCACTGTTATGCTCACTCGGACCGCTGTCCGGTACTCATGTCTCTTATAATTTCCTTATCCATTGCACGCGTAGTGCTTTCCTTACCATTGTATCGCGGGTTATTTCGACTGCGTAGCATGTCGACCCATGTTGCCGGTAATTCCCGTTCCCCTACTGATAGTATTCCATAGGTAGCGCTTGTTTCTCTGTTGCGCTCCATTGAAAATCTCCAAGTTCTCCATAACTGTTGTGCAACAAGATGTTTCTCGTACTGCTTATTGTTAGCTAACTGCCAGATCGGGTTTCCCCGAGTAAGAGAAGGCTTTCTTCTCTCTGGCGTTTGTCCAACACTTTTAGGGTTAGGGATGTGGAGGGCGGGCCTAGGTACTATGGATATCCGGTAAACACCGGGAAGTCCTGGCTGACGCACCTCACACTCTATCTCTTAACCCTTAACCCGTAACTCAATCTCAGCCTCGATATCCTCCTAAGTTCGGTATTTCTTGTCTTCAGAGCGTACTACGCTCTGATACCACTTTTGTAACACCCCAACTCATTCCAAATGTGGTCTCGCAACTTAACAGTATATATATAAACATGTCACAGCGGAATTCTTTACAATCCAGGACCTTGCCACGGTCTGACTACAGAATATACCGAACATTAGTACAAAAATCTTAACCATATACATATCCTCTTACAATCCCCTCACATCTTATACATCTTACTAACTCAAATTGCCATACGAGTGTACATGCACAACTCGTAGGCCACACTAAACCCTTAACAGCTGTATCCTCTTCTTACTCTCGCTCGGCGCCGCTCCCTGATGTACCTGTGTAGTAAAAACAGCCACCAAAGGGGGTCAGCACGAATGCTGGTACGATCCCCTCATGGCCCCCAAGCTAACGTGGCTACGACGACTAATTGTCGATAGCATGGAGTTGATTATATGCACAACATAATAATGAATGTTGTAAACAACTATCCAAATATGAACAATCAAAGTTCACACCCAATGAACGACTTAAATGCGTTCCCTTAATCAGAGAGTTAGTCATTTAACTCCTTAAGTAATGTTCCCTCTTAATCTTAGTCCATCCTTATCTCACCTCAATCTTAGTCTTATCTTATCTTAGAAACAACCATCCTTTAATAAGGAGTGGATGTAACTTACCTTAATATGAGTAATACAAACCATCCTTTAAAAAGGAATGGTTGCAACTTATCTTAACCTCACCTTAATCTTAATCTTAACTTAATCTTAATCTTAACAATACAAATCATCCTTTAGAAAGGAATGATTGTAACTTAGCTTAATCTTAACTTAACTTAATCTTAACAATACAAATCATCCTTTAGAAAGGAATGATTGTAACTTAGCTTAATCTTAACTTAATCTTAATCTTAACAATACAAATCATCCTTTAGAAAGGAATGATTGTAACTTAGCTTAATCTTAACTTAATCTTAATCTTAACAATACAAATCATCCTTTAGAAAGGAATGATTGTAACTTAGCTTAATCTTAACTTATTCTCAGAATACAAACCGTTCCTGGAGGGGAATGGTTGTAGCCTAAGTCCAAACCTGGGATTTAGGTGATCCCACCGCACCATCTTAATGCCACCTACCCTGGACGGGAATCCAGCGTAGCTGAGCCGGCAACCGGTCTGTGAGCCTCGATTTTAAACCCTATCCTATGTGGATTAAGTTGATTGGGATCTAGTCGGGTTTTAGGTCCACTTATAACCTAAGATTAATAACTATGTCATAAAAACAATAATTATTAAAACCTAAGCTAGCTCACTGGAACCTATTATGAGTCGCCACCTAATTTTAACCTAGATCAAATTAGGAAAGGAGAGTTCGGGTTCGGGGGCTTGATATTCGACTTATTTAGGGTTCAATTACTTTCATTACCCTTCCTAGGTCGTTTTTCCTCTACTTGGTTTATTTACGGCTTATTACGAGTCGTTTTAACCTAAGTGCGCGAGCTTCTGCTTTTTTTGTGTTTTTTAGCATTTTTTGACAGAAAGTTAAAGTGAACTTAAAAGCTACCTAAACTAGGGTTTCGGAGGCAGAATTAGGTCGAATTTTGCTTACGTCCGTAGCCACGGACCCCATGTCCGAGACCACGGACCCCAGTTAACCTAATTATACAGAAGAGTCGAAATTTAAAGGAAAACAAAAATTTGCAAAGTCCGGGGCCACGGACAGGCTGTCCGTGGGCCCGGACATTATTAGAAAACCTAAATTTTGAATTTTTAAAATCCCGCCGCCGTCCGTGGGCGTCCGGGCTTACGGACAGGGAGTCCGGGACCCCGGACATGACGTCCGTGGGTGCGGACCGCCCTCGGACGGCGGCGTTGAGGCTGTTCCCGAAGGTGTTTTTGGCTCAAATTTTATGGGTGTGTAACCTGAAGTATGTACAAGACGTTAGTGATTGAAAGAATTCAATTTGAAGTCAAAATTAATACGAAACTTAGTTAACAAGTTATTAACAGAAACACAAACATACCTTAATTCAGAAGCAATAAAAAAGTCAATTCGATTAGAAATTTCACACATAAGTGTATTCTGATCAGAGGGGTTAAGGAAATCAAATTCCAGCCAATTTTGACTTCGGGATTTGATTGTTCTTTCACGTCGGGAATCTTCGAGAGCTTCGTTGATGGCCAATCCGGTTCGACTTTGACCCAAGCTTCTGGCTCCTTCTTCCTTGTATTGTTAGCCACGGTTTGCTTCTGTATTTTTTGTGTTTTGGTGCTAGGAATCTCAATGGGAGAAGAAGGAATGTGTTTTTGGTGATTTCGGGATGATTTCGGTATAGATTCGAGGCTCGGGGTTGCAAAAACGTTGGAAGTAGGTTGACGGCTGAGTTCTCTGACTTTGGGGATGATCTCCTCTGCCCTAGGTCGTTTTTGGAAGGTCCTTTTATAGAAAGAACAAGGCCATGTTGATAGAACAAGATTTTTATCTAAAACCCTGATTTTGTGCTCTAAGGGAATCTGATTTTTTAAAATATGATGCAGGCCGATAAAAATTATGAAATTTTAACTGAAGGTAAAGGATGAATTTTAAGAATTTTTAGAGTTGGAATCGGGTTATTTTGATAAATAACCGATTAGATAAAAATCTCACAATCTGGAATCTCCCATAATTCATAACTTATTATTGGAAAGTTGAAATAACGAAATTCCAACGGCATTAGTCTTTAATAATCATCCTCTATCTTGTGTTAAAATTTCATGACGTTTTGTTTTGATTTCGGTATTTTCCATAGGAGAGAGAAAATTGCAAAAATGATTGAATTTCTCTTTTAAATTTTGGGACAAGGTTCCAAATAAAATAATTTCAGGTTTATGACTGTATGTAGTCATGCTAACCATGTGACAATTTTATTTTAATTTTGGAAACCTTTTATTATTTCTATTTTGAGGTTATTCCATGTGTTAATTAAAGAAATTAGCTTATAATATGAATTAAAAGCTAAATTTCCAGAATAAATATTATCAGAAAATCATGAAATACCTTTCATAATGACTACGATATTTGGAATTGTTTGGTGATGATGTACAAGTCATATGAAAATAAAAATCCCGAAAATGTCCCTGGAAAATCCTGCATTGGTGCACTTTGACCATTTTGCCCTTTGTAACACGTATGCCTTTGAGACTACTAGGGGGTTGAAATTTTGGGTATAACACGGCCCTAGGCTACAAGTCCGAAGACAAGTCCTTAAGCGGAGGGCGGATCTGATTCAGATACCGTCCCCCTTTTTCCTTAGCATGCATGACCGGAGATCGGTCCCGGGTTTCCTCACTCAAGTTCCAGTTAGCAATAGTCTCAAGACCATGTTTGTTGGTTAACCTCTTTCGGTTCATATCGTCCCTCATTAGGGGCGTTCCTTAATCTCACTCAATTCCTTACTAAACATTGGTTAGTAAGTTCTCACGGTATGTTGTGTTAGTTTTCAAACATCACACAACAATACAATATATATATATAATATGTTCCGGTTGCATGCTTTATCTTGTTAGTGAGCACACAAAACAAATAGCACGCAAGCCGAGGGACACCTCGTTAGCAAGCAGGTCACAAGAGAACTGTACCGTTCACCGTTGGTCGTTCGGTTGCTTACTCTCTTCCGGAGTCCAAATTCCCAAGTCCTAAAACATTCATTCAGTTTTAGGTTGTTAATAACTTAACTTAATTCAACTTACTTAAATTACTTACCTTACTTAACTCTTAATGATCCCAACCTAACACTTCTTAAGTCTTATAACCTAATCTTACAAACTTAATCTTAAGTGAATCGCATCTCCTCATCACTTATACTTATTCATCCACTTAATTATCTTTGTTACCCACCAAACATGTCTTAAACAACCTTATAACATCAATACCTAATTATCCTCATCATTTCCCATCCTTAAACAAGGTTTTTGGCCAAAACAGTGGCATGTCCGTACTTGTGTCCGGACTTCCCAAGTTCGGACGCAAGTCGAGACTCGAAGCTGTAAACAAACGCATGTCCGAACATGTGTCCGGACTTCGGAAGTTCGGACATGGGTCGAGGAAAATCCTAAGTAGAAGCAGGCACGTCCGAACTTGTGTCCGGACTTCCCAAGGTCGGACACAAGTCGAGACTCTGAAAATTCTCACACAACAGGGCCTGTCCGAACGTCCATGTCCGGACGGATGTTCGGACAAGGCAAAACACTCACTTGCTAAGCCTTCAAACACTTAACCAATATTCACCAAACTTCTCCTAAACCCTCATAATGTCATCTAACATCATTTAGGCACTTAAACTCACCTTATAACTTCCACCAAACTCTCCAAAACAACTTCCAAAGATCCTCTCAAACATTTCCTAAATTCTTACAAACATTCCTAACACTTGCCATATGCTTCCTTACATTTCCAACTTGTACATTTTGTCTAAAACTTCAACTAACCAAAGTGTTTCTTTTCTACCCATATAACTCCTCCTTAACATCATTGCTTGTTAAACCTTCCAAGGTTATCTTGCATGTCCATGCACAATTCCCTTCTTTTCACTTGTTACTCATCACTCTTAAACTCTTAAGCTTGCTTATACATTTCTTCCCATTATCTTAATACCTTGACATTGTTCTTCATTTACCTTAACCATGCAACACCCTCCTTAGACATTTCCACTTCCCTTAAGCAACTTTCTCAAACTCTCATTGTTCTTCTCTTAGTTCATACCTAAATCACCTTAAAGCATTATACACCTTTCCTCCAGGTTTGCACAAGTCTTATCATTCCTCATACCATGTCTTTGGTGTGTTCAATGTACCCATCTAAACTCTAATTTCCTCATAGACCATTCTAGGTCATTCTAAACCTCAAGAACTCCTTAGTTAACTCATTTCCACTCAAATTCCTTTGTAATGACTCCTAGTAAATCCTAGGTCATATTAATTCACCACCATCACCTAAGCACTTATTTTCTACTCAAATTTCGCCATAGCTCCGCTAGTATATTCTCATGCCCAAATGCATTGTTTTCTCACACAATAATCTCACACACACCAAGTCCTTCCTCATCTTATTTTCTCATCCAAATCAACTTATTCACATCATACTCCATATATTGCAATAATCTTAAATTGCATAGCACTAAGGCTCTTAAATGACATGGCTCTTAGGCCCTTAAATGACTTAAACTTAAACACTGAATTTCCCACATATGTAAGCTTTCAACCTGCAAATACACTCATCAATCTCATAGTAGTCATAATGCTCTTAAAATCCACCTTAAACTTATATTACTAACTCATTCTCATTAGCTCCTTAATCACAAGTTCATAAGCTTGTTTAAGTTCTTTTTCCTTAGGTTATATATTACAATACACAATGTAAGCTCTAAGCCACATTGGTATTTATCTAAAACTCATTCCTTAATCTTAAACCACCATTAGGTAAGCATTTTACCTTGTTTTCTCAAGCTTATCTTAATCTCCTCCTTAGGCCTTCTCCTTGCATAGATCTCGGCCACCACTTAAATTCCTTTTGCCAATGTTCTAATCAATATTAAGGACTCATATGAGTACTAAACAATGCACTAACCTCAAGGAATAAAAACCTAGGTTAGAAATGTGTTCTAAGGCATAAAAGTGGATGATTACCTTTGAAGTCTCAAGGTAGACTTGGCATTGAATGAAATAGGACCTCCACTAGTCCTTGGTGAATAAATCAAGCTAGAACAAGGCATAAAAACATAGCCCCATGAGAAGGAATTTTCGGCCATGTACAAGGAATGATGGAAACATGGTTTTTCTTACATTTTCTTTACCTTAAGAGAATGGAGAAGCTAATGAGCTATTCAAACTTGATTTTCCTCCATCAATGGAGTTTCCTCTTGGCACCAAAATGGAGCTTTGAAAGATTTGAAAAGATAGAAAGATAGGTCTTGGCCTAACTAAGAGAAATAGTGTTTAGTTTTTGATTTGGAGCAAAGATGAACACTTAGTGAGTGATTGAAGGTGGAGCATCCATGAATGAAGCTCTCTCAGTTTGGAGCAAAAGAAGAGAAGAAGAAATCGTGAAGAAGAGAAATGAAGAGAGAGATGAAGAAAAGATAGGCTAAGGTAAGATATTTGCTTTAATAAAGCAAATAGTAACTTCTTTACTTATCTCTTCTTTTCCTTTCTCATTTGATGACTCATGTGGTGACTCCCCACATAAAAACCGGCCCCCTCTAATAAATGAGGCTAACATGGTCTTTGTTGACCAATTAATTGACTTATGTTGATTAAAACTTAAACTAGTCACTAAATAGTTACTATTCACTAAACAAGGCACATAATCGGGACATTTTTGATTTCCCATTGATTTAGACCTCCTAATGTGATACTAATTAGTACACATGTTGATTAAAGAGTAATGATGGACATTTAGCCACTCAAAACTCAATTCTAAGACAATTTCTCAAAAATGTGCTTTAAGACTTCTTAGAGCACATTTTGTGTTTTAACTTGTTTTCAAGCTTGGTTTTCTTTGATAATTGATTTAAAATGACCATTAGAATCTTACTAAGGTCTTACCATGATATTTGGGTACTCACCCAAGTCTCTCCAAGCTTAGAGCACGTTTTTGCCCTGATTGCCCTTAAGGCACTTTCTTGTGTTTTCCTTGGTTTAAATTGTCTACCAATCTTTCTAAGGCATATTTTAGCCTTACTACATCATGATTTGATGTTTACTTAACATACTTAGGTTTGGGGTATTTCAGTTACTATTCATGTATACGTATTTATATTCTGTATACGTATCTATTCATGTATACGAGTACTATTCATGTACACTAAAATTTTTAGTATACGTCCGTATGATACTCCGTATCCGTATCATACGTATTTATTTCTTTTTTCCAATTTATTGTACTTTCATTAGAAATACCTTAAGTATTGATTTCTCCTATACTTATTAAATTACGGATATACCCCTCGTATACCTTAATTATATAGGGTCTCGTTTAACCCCGTCTTTACCTGTTTCTTTTACAACTGTTCTAAATTCTTTATTTCATTTCTTACATTCTAAACCATAAAAATGTGTTATTTACATTACTTACCCATAGTTTCCTCTTAATCTCTATTTTATTGATAATAAGTTTAAACTTGTTATTTTTATTATAATTCTTTCAAAGTCTTATTTAACTAATTCTTCTATACTTTTGGTCAATTACCAAAATATACCCAAGTTTGACCAGTCTTTACGGTCAAACCCCCTAACTTTCCATTATTTACAATAATACCCCTAAAGTTAATTTACTTAACTTTTTATTCCTTTACCCTTTTAATATCTAATCTTTGCTACAAATTTTATCTCTAGCTCCTCTAAACATTTTACAACTATCATTGACCAAGTTTGACCACGTTGACCAGGGAAATGACCATTTTACCCTTGTGGTATTTTCTTTTATCCTAACTCATTTATTAACCAATTTAACTCTAATTTTTCTAATTTTCGTAACTAATTTTCCTACAGATTTTTGAACGTCAAAAATCATTTTAAGCATCTCTAAATCACTAGATTTAATTATCTTAAGTTTTAGTTACATATACTATCTTTATTAACTTAAATATACCAAAAACCTTATAAATTCTAGTAACACTTATAACTCTTATAAAATTGTAAACGAATTCTACAATTATTTGTCCCATCATCTAAACTTCATAAATTTATAATAACTCATATGTATTTTGGCAATTATATATATAGCTAAAACTTCTCAAATTTTACATATTACGCTTAAATATATAATTCCTTAATTTAACTTAGTTATAATTTTCCTACTCACAATAAGTTCACTTAATTTTGGCCACCCCTACTATATAGTATATGAACTTTTTCTTATAGATTATTATAGCTTATATTAAAGTTTATATCTAAGGGTTATAAATCTAATTTTAGATTTACAAAATATTAACATTTTAGGTGCCAAAAATTAAATCTAACACCTAATAAATTTGGTAATAATAAACAAGATGACAATATGTTAGATCATATATAGATCAACAATTAGAACCTTGAAATAGGTAGTTGTAGGATTTACCTTGTATATTAACCTTTAGCTTAATATTAAGCTTGTTTTCCTTAGAAATTTTGACAGCAATTGCTAGAGAAATTGGCTCCAAAATCATATAATAAGATGAAGAATAAGAAGGGTTAGTAACCCTAGGCACTCGGCCTTGATGAAAATCAAAGAAGGAAGAGTTTCCAAGAAGGCAATGTTTTACCTCGAGAATCAAAGGCACTTCTTCGTGGTTTTTCCTGCAAATCTGGGGGCTCATGATCTATGGTTGTAAATCTCTTGAAAATAGGATTCCAACGAGCTATCAAGCTTGTGATTTGGAGCTTGGACGAGAAAGGTATGATTTCTACAAGGCAAGGTGTTCTTTAAGGCACCAAACTAAGAACATTGAGTTTTTTTTGTGTTGTTTCTTCAAAGAGAGGATGAGCTACGAATTTGGGAGCTCTCATATGACAGGTAAGTGTTTGATTAATGATTCACTCAGGGGACAAGGTGGTTTGGCAATTAAAGAAAGTCTTAGTTGTTGAAATAGTGAATTTAAAAGCATTTTGGAACCTTGGTGAGTCACCCCCATGTCGGCAGCCCTATGCCTCATTTGATCTGATTTTTTTTGTTTTTCCTTGTATTTATGTAACATTTTATGTATTAAACTCGTTCATAAGGACTTATACCGTGTGTTTGGTATGTTACATAGCCAAAAATGCCTTAAAACACATTTTATGTGCTTCCGGGTTCACATTGATTATGCAATTTGTTTTGGCTAGTTTAAATGTGTTCTTAGTACATTTACAACCTTTAGATACTTTGTTCGTGAAATAGCATGTAGCTCATTCCAATTTAAACCAAGTCGTTAAGTGGTTTCTCCTTGACTTTCGTTAGTTTAGTACCGGTTTTTGTGTGGACTTGTATACTTAATTTGTGTTTACACGTAATGGTTCCTATGACCATTTTATTGTTGTCCCATTATTCCTTATTGGTATTTAGGATCATTAGTCTTTTAGTTCCATGTATACATGCTTAAAGCACATTTTTCCTTAAAGCACATTTTCGTGCTCTATGGTGCGTTTTCGGTTTAAACGCTTAAGGTATGTTTTTTGTGTACATTGTTGTTTAACTCTTTTATAATATTTCTAAGGCATGTTATAGCCTTAGTATAATATAATTAGATAGTTCATCAATATAATAAGGTTTGGGGTATTTCAATCTACCCCCCGTAAAAGAACTTTGTCCCTAAAGTTTCTATGCATCTAATATCTCTTAGAATACACAGGTAACTTCACATACAAAATCACATAGATCACACAACAGTATATACGCTTTCTGACTCATAATGTCTGCCACATTTATTAAGGTTCAGACTCATAAGGTTTGTCACAATGTATGATACATACTTAACACTAAGTAAGCAACAAACAACAATCAACACTATGTGATTGTTTGCTTACAAACTCAAAAGCAAAGAGGCTCTACCCCCCCCCCCCCCCCTTAAAATAGATTACGCCCACGTAATCAACACTATATCATCCTTGAACATAGGTTCAAGATGTTTATGTGTCATGGAGCATTCTAGGTTCCATGTAGTCTATCTCACATTATGATTGGGTCAGAGGATCTTCACCATGGTAATGGCTTAGTCTCTGTATCAAGGATTCTTATTGGTGTTTATGCCAATCACACAACTGGTTCAAGTGTATTCCCTAAGGCTCCAAGGTATTTGGTAGATAAGTCGTATATTTTATTCAACTGGAAGATGTGAGACACATCGTTCCTTCTTCCCTTTTGTTAGGTATATCAAACCTTTAACATATGGTCCACTAG
The DNA here is from genome assembly GCA_023374045.1 of Limonium bicolor. Classification (NCBI taxonomy): domain Eukaryota; kingdom Viridiplantae; phylum Streptophyta; class Magnoliopsida; order Caryophyllales; family Plumbaginaceae; genus Limonium; species Limonium bicolor. Next base: position 261,948,785 of record CM041776.1, read on the forward strand.
CTTCTGCTGCGCGACTCTGATAATCTTGCGCGACTCTGATAATCTTGGGGCTTAGTTTGCCCTTCCTATCCTCTTCAATATGTTTTCAGCTCCTTTGTATCCTTATAACTTATGAATGAAGTTCTCTTAATGGACGTGTGGTACATTTATCTATACACGGTCTCTATGAGTTATTGCTTGTCTATCCAGTTCTCTGGAGATCTGATGTTCATGCTGTTTTTGCGTGTTCCAGCGTCTGAATTGTTTCCCACTAACTGACCCTCAGTCTGAGATTTTTGTATACTTTGGAGTTACTGTTCAGTGCTTATTGCTCTTCACAGTTTCCTAGAAAATCTTGTGACACATAAATTGTTTATACTTACTAGTCAGTGTTTCTCGCACTTCATAACTCTTAATTATTTCCTCCTGGAATGAGTTCTTTGACTCTATTAATCTCATTGGTTTAACTGAGTTTTTTTTCCTCCTCAATTGTTCACAGTAAATTTCTGTTCTGGTGTGAGTTTGCATCTCTGACTGTCGTACGGAGTCGACTACTTCTCGCGTTCCTTACACTAGTCGTTTACATATATGGGGTACCTTACTGATACATTGCTACTTACCCGACTAGCTTATAAATAAGTCTATCAGGCCCACAAGCTCCTTTGGAGTGTGGTCGTCCCACATCTCGTTTAAGTACACTCGTAGTGTTTGTCACACACTTAGTTACAGCTAATTTGTGAAGTATTCTATTGTCGATCTCCTCTTTCATCAATCCATTATAACGCGCATGTCGTTCTTCTTGAACTTAATCAAGGAATATCCATCAACTGGGTTCATAACTGCATTATGCCTTTTGTATTTAGTACGGACTCAATTCCTTAGTAATTTGTGGTCTCTTTCCTTAGAGCCTCTTATCTAATTTATTAACCAATTTAACTCTAATTAATTTCAAATTTTCGTAACTAATTTTCCTACAGATTTTTGAACATCAAAAATCATTTTAAACATCTCTAAATCACCAGATTTAATTATCTAAAGTTGTAGTATACATATACTATCTTTTATTAACTTTAAATATACCAAAAACCTTATAAATTCTAGTAACACTTATAAACTCTTTATAAATTGTAAACTTAATTCTACAATTATTTTCCAATCATCTAAACTTCTTAAATTTCATTATAACTCATATATATTTTCGGCAATTATAATATATAGCTAAAACTTCTCAAATTTTACATATTACTCTTAAATATACTAATTCCTTTAACTTAACTTAGTTATATAATTTTCCTAACTCACATAAGTTCACATAATTTTCGGCCACCCCCTTAATTATAGTATATGAACTTTTCTTATATATATTATGATAGCTTATATTAAAGTTTATATCATAAGGGTTATAAATCTAATTTTAGATTTACAAAATATTTACATTTTAGGTGCCAAAAATTAAATCTAACACCTAATAAATTCGGTAATAATAAACAAGATGAACAATATGTTAGATCATATATAGATCAACAATTAGAACCTTGAAATAGGTAGTTGTAGGATTTACCTTGTATATTAACCTTTAGCTTAATATTAAGCTTGTTTTCCTTAGAAATTTTACAGAAATTGCTAGAGAAATTGGCTCCAAAATCATATAATAAGATGAATAATAAGAAGGGTTAGTAACCCTAGGCACCTGGCTTTGATGAAAATCAAAGAAGGAAGAGTTTCCAAGAAGGCATTGTTTTACCTCGAGAATCAAAGGCACTTCTTCATGGTTTTTCCTGAGAATCTGGGGGCTCATGAGCTATGGTTGTAAATCTCTTGAAAATAGGATTCCAACGAGCTAACAAGCTTGAGATTTGGAGCTAGGATGAGAAAGTTATGATTTCTACAAGGCAAGGTGTTCTTTAAGGCACCAAACTAAGAACATTGAGTTTTTTTGTGTTGTTTCTTCAAAGAGAGGATGAGCTACGAATTTGGGAGCTCTCATATGACAGGTAAGTGTCTGATTAATGATTCACTCAGGGGACAAGGTGATTTGGCAATTAAAGAAAGTCTTAGTTGTTGAAATAGTGAATTTAAAAGCATTTTGGAACCTTGGTGAGTCACCCCCATGTCGGCAGACCTATGCCTCATTTGATCTGATTTTTTCCTTGTATTTATGTAACATTTTATGTATTAAACTCGTTCATAAGGACTTATACCATGTGTTTGGTATGTTACATAGCCAAAAATGCCTTAAAACACATTTTATGTGCTTCCGGGTTCACATTGATTATGCAATTTGTTTTGGCTAGTTTAAATGTGTTATTAGTACATTTACAACCTTTAGATACTTTGTTCGTGAAATAGCATGTTGCTCATTCCAATTTAAACCAAGTCGTTAAGTGGTTTCTCCTTGACTTTCGTCAGTTTAGTACCGGTTTTTGTGTGGACTTGTATACTTAATTTGTGTGTACACGTAATGGTTCCTATGACCATTTTATTGTTCTCCCCTTATTCCTTATTGGTATTTAGGCTCATCACATTTTTCCTTAAAGCACATTTTCGTGCTCTAAGGTGCGTTTTCGGTTTAAACGCTTAAGGTATGTTTTTTGTGTACATTGTTGTTTAACTCTTTTCTAATGTTTCTAAGGCATGTTATAGCCTTAGTATAATATAATTAGATAGTTCATCAATATAATAAGGTTTGGGGTATTTCAATCTACCCCCCTTAAACGAACTTTGTCCCCAAAGTTCCTATGCATCTAATATCTCTTAGAATACACAAGTAGCTTCACATACAAAATCACATAGATCACACAACAGCATATACGCTTTCTGACTCATAATGTCTGCCACATTTATTAAGGTTCAGACTCATAAGGTCTGTCACAAAGTATGATACATACTTAACACTAAGTAAGCAACAAACAACAATCAAGACTATGTGATTGTTTGCTTACAAACTCAAAAGCAAAGAGGCTCTACCCCCCTTAAAATGGATTACGCCCACGTAATCAATATTATATCATCCTTGAACATAGGTTCAAGACGTTTATGTGTCATGGAGCATTCTAGGTTCCATGTAGTCTATCTCATATTATGATTGGGTCAGAGGATCTTCACCATAGTAATGGCTTAGTCTCTGTATCAAGGATTCTTATTGGTGTTTATACCAATCTCACAACTGGTTCAAGTGTAGTCCCTAAGGCTCCAAGGTATTTGGTAGATAAGTCGTATATTTTATTCGACTGGAAGATGTGAGACACATCGTTCCTTCTTCTCTTTTGTTAGGTATATCAAACCTTTAAGATATGGTCCACTAGCTTCTACTGCGCGACTCTGATAATCTTGGGGCTTAGTTTGCCCTTCCTATCCTCTTCAATATGTTTTCAGCTCCTTTGTATCCTTATAACTTAGGAATGAAGTTCTCTTAATGGACGCGTGGTATATTTATCTATACACGGTCTCTATGAGTTATTGCTTGTCTATCCAATTCTCTGGAGATCTGATGTTCATGCTGTTATTGCGTGTTCCAGCGTCTGAATTGTTTCCCACTAATTGACCCTCAGTATGAGATTTTTGTATACTCTGGAGTTACTATTCAGTGCTTATTGCTCTTCACAGTTTCCTAGAAAATCTTGTGACATATAAATTGTTTATACTTACTAGTCAGTGCTTCTCGCACTTCATAACTCTCAATTGTTTCCTCCTGGAATGAGTTCTTTGACTCTTTTAATCTCATTGGTTTAACTGAGTTTTTTTTCCTCCTCAATTGTTCACGGTAAATTTCTGTTCTGGTGTGAGTTTGCATCTCTGACTGTCGTACAGAGTCGACTACTTCTCGCGTTCCTTACACTTGTAACACCCCATCTCAATCCAAGTGTGGTTTCGCAACTTAACAACATATATATAAATGTCACAGTGGAATTCAATACACTCCAGGACCTTGCCACGGTCTGATTGACAGAATATACCGAACATTAGTACATACAAATCTTAACCAAATACATATCCTTCTTACAATCCCCTCACATCCTATACATCTTACTAACTCAAATTGCCATACGAGTGTACATGCACAACTCGTAGGCCACACTTAACCCGTAATGCTTGTACCCCATCTTACTCTCGTGACGGCCGCCTCCTGACGTTCACCTGTGTAGTAAAAACTGCCCCCAAAGGGGGTCAGCACGAATGCTGGTACGATCCTCTCATGGCCCCCAAGCTAACGTGGCTACGACGACTAATTGTCGATAGCATGGAGGTTGATTAGATGCACAACATAATAGAAAGTGCAATAAACAACAAACCAATTATGAACAATCAAAGTTCAAACACAATGAACGACTTAAATGTGTTCCTTTAATTAGTGAGTCAATTATTTCACTCCTTAAGTTACGTTTCCTCTTAATCTTAGTCCATCCTTATCTTACCTCAATCTTATTCTTATCTTAATTTTAGAAAACAACCATCCTTTAAAAAGGAATGGATGTAGCTCATCTCAGTCTTATAATACAAACCATCCTTTAAATAGAAATGGTTGCAACTTATCTCAAACCTTATCTTAATCTTAGATTACAACCACTCTTTAAATAGAAATGATTGTATCTTATCTCAATGTGTATTTTGTGTAACACCCCTACTACGCACTTAACAACACTTGAAATCGCAACGGAATTAACAACTAAATAATAACTAAATGATTCGATGCTACAACGCCGTTAACCACCCACGTGGTCAACAAGGCAGAATAAATACAAACGTACCGGTCTGATGATCAAACTCCCGAGCATAGAACTAACAACCTTTAATACAAAAACATAATACCGAGTTTGTAACTACATCCATAACTGTAAACAGTACACCACAACTATCACTGTGAACTGTTAACGACCGTCATCGTAATACAAACGGTACCAAAATATATCTCCACGGGAGCACAGGCGCATCCCGGGCCTACCATCCAAAATAATCAAAAGTATGACATAACCTTGATCTACAACCACTCTGCTTCCTTGATCCTCATCCTGCAGTATGAATATGGATCCCCCGAGGGGGTCAGCAACCCTTGGTTGGTATGGTTAACGCGCAGCCCATCGGCTACCGGGATACGCGCAACTAATTGTCATGATGACATGGCATTCATTTTAACACATAACATATACATATGGCATAGCAACAATATTGCATAGCACAACATCACATACATAGTGGGTACACTTCCCACAACAACAAACCAAGAAGGTTAATCAATATAAGAAGCCTAGAGAATGGTTCACTCTCATGTTAAGCTTGTTACACACACTCATTACCGTTCTGTTAGTCGAACGAGTAACTTAAGTCACAGATGGTTCGGATATTGTGACCCGAACAAACCACACAAACACATGTTCCCACTAAACCGATCATAAGTCAGAATAGGTAAGCTTTGGAGGAAGCTAGCGGGAGATTGAACGCCAAATAAAGGAGAACAATCTTAACATCATAAGAGTCGAATCTGATACAGATATCTACTCTTAAACTTACATGCATGACCGGACAACCGGATTCCTCACTTCCCAGTTAGCGCTTGTTAGAAGTTCAACAGTGGAAGTTAACAAACAATTCACAAACAAGTGGTAAGTCATGTTAGACACACACAAGGGAAATGAGTCACGTCATAACATCACAATAATATGAACAACTGTAAACTCATTACATGGTTAAGTCTTATAACGTCATAAACACTCAGAAAAACAAACAACACACAAGCCGGTGTAAACCGGTAGGCAACAGACTGCAAGAAAAACATACCTTGGTCCTTGCTTCGACTGGTTTCCACCTTTGGAGAATCCTATACACATTCAGTAATGTCGGTTAATTAACGTACTAGTCCGTTGTTAACTTATTATTTCACATATCTAGTTTATTTTATTTTCACGCTTGTTATAACTTTTCACCATTTTTATTGTCATTATAACTCTCCTAACATGTCTTAAATAACCTCATATCATCATTACTAACTAATCACCATTTTTAGACAACTTTTTCTAACCTTAAACAAAATTTTTTTGGCCAAAACAGTGGCATGTCCGAACTTGTGTCCGAGCTTCCGAAGTTCGGACGCAAGTCGAGGCTCAAAGGGTGAAGCCAGACGCATGTCCGAACTTGTGTCCGAGTTTCCAAAGTTCGGACATTGGTCGAGAGGAAATCAAAAGAAAATTTCAAGCGTCCAATGAAATACCCCAAACCTTAATATGTTAATTAACTATGTAATTATAATTTTCTAATGCTAATTAAGTCCTTAAGATTATTGGTGAAGAAATAAAAACCAAAAAGAATACGAAAATGCGTAAAAGTCACAAAACGTGAAACCGCGTATTTAATTATTTTAGGAGGTACATAACCTTCGTTAGAGTGATAAATGTATTTTCATACCTTAATTGCACACTAAGAACATGTGGGAAAATTCCCGAAGTAAACGGACCCAAATAGTGGGGTAAAAGCACAAACGAGGCTTAAAACACGTTTTCGAGGAAACCGAAAAACATGACTTAAAACAGTTAAAATGGACTTGTATAAATTATAGTTGATTTTATAACTATAACGATATACTAATTAAAGTCTAAGAATTCTTAGAAACAAAAAAAAAATATATTCCGGAAACCGGACCCGGACTGTTAAAACTGATAGTTCGGGAACTAACGGGTGTTATCTGCTAATGACCAAATGCCTCTCCCTCACATTGTAAAATAAAAAAAAATCAAAATTGGTCCCCCTCTCTTGTATCCCACGTGAGAGCCCTCTCACTCACTCAATTCATTCTACTTTACTCACATAAAACAAAAAACAACAAAAAGCAAAAAGTACTACTTATTATTTACTCTCTCTCTCACTCTTTCCTCTATTTTGTGTGGTTACGAATTCCCCATGTGCCCAGCCCCCTCTCTTGCTGTGTATGTGGACTAAAGACAAAAGTAATAAAAACACAAAACCTTACTTACTCTCTCACATTTCTCTCTCTCCCATTCTCTTCCTCTTCCGATTTTTTTTCCCCCCAAGCTCTCTTTCTTTGCTCTTTCTCCTACAATGGCGATTTCTTGAGCCACAAAGAGCCTCATCTTGCTCCTTCTTGTTCTACCCTCAAACCAACTCCAAATCAAAATATTTTTACACCAAAATACTCCTCTCATCTTGGGGATTATTTTCCACCTTTTAAAATCTCAAAACTCCATACTTCATTTCCATGGGTGTACCACATCTTGAAGAGAAAACCTCATATTCTTGAAGCCAATCAACTCCTTGATGGCCTAAGGTAAGAAGGAACTCAAAAATCCATTCATTCTCCTATTTATATAGTGGCCGATTTTGGTGTGCTAAGCACCATTGCTTTTTCTCTTCATTCAAGCTTGTTAAAGCTTCAAGAAGTGTTGGAGCTAGCCCAAAATCCATTACCAAAAACTTCACCTTGAAGTAGAAGGTAATTCCCTCCTATGGTGCTTCAAATATTTACTAAGTTCTAGGGTTAATGGAATAGTGTTCATGAACCCTCAATACTCATTGTGTTCATTTTGGCATGGTCATTAGTGTAGCAATTAATTCCGTTGAATATCGATTGAGGAGCAAGAAGTTAAGGGAAAGAGGTTTTGAAAAGAAAAAAAAAACCCATGGTAATTAACTTACCTTAAACTAGTGTGGGATCTATAAATGTGTTTATGTTTGAGCAAAATAAATGTTCAGTGATAATGCAGGTGTTGCGAATAATATGAGGAAATTCAGTGTTTAATTTAATGTTGTTTAAGGGCCTAAGAGCCGAGCTTTTAAGAGTTATGCATATTGGGTGCTATTGTGTGGAAATGATGAGATTTAAGTGTGGTTTAGTGTTTTGGATGAGTTGTGGATTGGAGTGTTCTGAGGGCTAAATAATGTGTGGGAATATGATAAAATTATGGGGAGGTCATGTCAAAATTTGTGTAGGAATTTAATGGTTTAGATGCATTTCTAGGTGGGAGCAATCTAGAGAACTACAAGTGTTTGAGAGGAAAAACTTGGTATAAAAATCGGTTGGTAAACTAGGTAGATGGAAATGGGGAGGTGAGTGAACTCTAAGGAGGGAATGTGGCATTATTCTTGGACTAATAAGTGGGAGAGGTGATGAGGAAAATGTAGCAAACACCTAAGAGAACTAAGTTTAGTACTTATAAGTGGAGAGTGGGAAACTTGGGTGAATTAATCAAGAATTGAGTAACAAGTCTAGATGATGGTTTAGGCAAGTTTGAGATGTTATATGAGTGTTAAAATTATCTAATTACATGTAGGAACCTTGGGGCAACAATGGGTGAAGTTAACAAGTGAAATAAGAATTGAAAATGCCATTTCTGGTGGTCTGTAACAGGGGTCCGGAACTTAGGTTCCATACCAAGTTCCGGACCATACCATAAAAACTGGTCGAGAGTTACCCAGCGCCTTGGTCCGGGACCTAGGGTGAGCATGAAGTCCCGGACCACCCATACAAAACGGCCCGAGAGTTATTCACACATTCTGGTCCGGGACCTTGGTTAAGTGTGAAGTCCCGGACCACCCCTTATAAAATAGCCGAGAGTTGAGTTGTGAATTGGTCCGAGACCTAAGGTGAGGACCAAGTCCCGGACCACCCTAAAACCTTGTTTTTATGTTGTTAAATGGTGTCTAATGATGGGGATGAGTAGGTGTTGATGTTTATGATTATTTAGGACATGTTTGGTGACTTATAATGAACATTAGGAGGGTGAACAAGTGTAAGTTTAAGTGTGAAAGTGTGCGACATAAATGTGGAGTAATTAACTAAGTGGGAGTTAAATAAATTAATTAACCGATATTATAAATCATGTATAGGAACTACGTTTGGTGGGACTCGTACGCAGCAAGGGCCAAGGTATGGTTTTCTTGCAACCTGTGTCCTACGGATTACACCGGCTTGTATGCCAATGTGTTTTCTGTGTGTTTGCCACCTTGCAAGATAAAGCATGAAATGAGTTTACAGTAATTCATTATTGTGGCGTAACTAATTCCGATACCGCTTAACCTTAGTTATGTGTTAAATAATAGTAACCGACCTTAGGTTCACATAAGTGATCGGTATTCGGAATAAACGTCCCAACCCATGGGAACGTTCTAAACTACGGCTATCCGTGCGTTAGTGTCTGTTGTGATTATGTGTGATGTTTGTGGCTTGTTGGATATGTTGTTGTTGTTATTGGATACAGTTATCCATGTTTGTCAAAAGGGATATTACACCCCTTATGTGTCTAACCTAGTTAGTAACACTATGTGAAGTGTGTATGTGATAAGTTCCATAAGGGAACCTCTAACTAATAAGTATATGTTATGTATGGAGAGGAATCCGGTTGTTCCGGTCACGCGTGTTGTTTGGGAGTTAATACATATATGAGAATTAACTCCCATCCTGTTATGTTAGGGTTGTTTTCCTTCATTGGATTTCGACCTCCCACTAGCTTAGCCAAAGCTTACCTACCCGACCTCCACATCGGGCTAGGAGGGAAATTATGTATAATGTTGGTAGGGTGTTGAAGCCTAAGTTCGCTTCGACTCCCTCTTTGTTATGTTACGGTTGTTCTTCCTCCTTGAATTACAACCACCCACAAGCTTAACCAAGGCTTACCTACCTCATCACTATTGGAGCTAGGGGGAAATTGTGAATGTTGTGTACGGTCCTATATGAGGCCGCCACTCAAGTAAAGAAAATGTATGTATGTTGTGCTCGGGCTTATATCACCCCGGCACTCCCTAAATGAAGTTCATGTACTCTAAGAAGAGTGGAATTAAGTTGTGTATGTTATAAAGTGAAGTGTGTTGTTATGTTGAGTGTGCTAACCTTGTGTATGTATTCTATTAATGGATGTTTGCTTATAAGCATGATATGTGTGTGAGTTTGTGCATGTTTGAAATAAATCAACCGCATGCTAAGACGACAAATAGTTGTGCGTGGCCCGGTAGCATGTGGGCTGCGGGATTACCATACCAGCAAAGGTGCTGACCCCCTTTGGGGGCTCCCATACTTTTCAGGTACAAGGAACTGGAAGCCTTTCGAGAGTAGGACGGGGTAGTGTTTGTATGTGGTAGTCATGAGAATTGTGGATGTATTATAGGTGTAGTAAGACCGAAAATGTATCGGCATTAGTTGGTAATTACTCGGTACAACTGTAATGTAAGGGTATAATGACTGTTGGACATGGAACGGGGTTTATGTGTAGTCGCTCGGGAATTTAGTCCATCAGACCGGTACAATGTATGTATGTTAGCCTTGTTAGCCACGTGGGTGGCTAACGGCGTGTAACACCAAAGAGTTAAGTGATGTTGTGAGTTATGAATTCCGCTGTGATATGTTGTTAAGTGTGTTGTTAGTAGTTGGGGTGTTACATCCAAACTTGTGTCCGAGCTTCCCGAAGTTCGGACGCAAGTCGAAGCTAAATCTGAGAAAAGAGACGGGTGTGTCCGAACATCCATGGTCGGACAGAAGTCCGGACACTGGCCGAGACTCAGGAAATTCTAACACAACAGGGCATGTCCGAACGTCCATGTCCGGACGGAAGTTCGGACGTGCCAAAACACTCATTTTCTATAGCCTCAAACACTTACTCAATTCTTACCAAAATCCCTAACACCTATTATGTTTTATCCTTTGGTTCCCAAGTGGTGTTTCATGCCTATTGTAACCATTATACCAAGATATTTCCTCACTTCTTTTAACATCATCTCCCAAGCATCTTTTCTTACAAACCAATTCCTTATGTCATTCTTGAAATCCCTTTACAAGTTTATACTTTCTCCTGTTTTACCAAAGTTGCATAAGTCTCAACACAACTCCCAAAATGACTTTGGTGTATTCCAAAACACCATTGTATTCTAAAACTTCCAAGATAATGTCTAAGTCCTTATTGTACTCCAAAACGCCTTAATACATTGTTTATTTCCTAATAAAATTCCTAGTCATTCCTAAGACTTCCTAGTTCACCAAAACTCCTTTAAACACTTATAACTTCTTGTACACATAATTTTTGACATGGGTTCTACTAACATCTTGTTACACCAAAACACATTGTTTTCACCATTAAACATCCAAGAACACTAAAATCCATCAAGAACATTCTTGTACACAAACTTCACTCATTTAACACTACATCACAATATAGTGCATAATTTAAATTGCTTGGCACTTAGGCCCTAAAAAACATGGCTCTTAGGCCCTTAAATTGCATAAACCATAAACACTGAATTTCCACAATATATTTGCCTTTGACCTGCAAATACACTCAACAACACATATGCCCTTTTACTAGTCTCCTTGAGTGCTTTTTACTAACTCCTTTACCATTGGCTCTTTAAGTAGTTTTAATAAACAACATAATCTCATTTCTCATAAGACACTAAACTATATTAGGTTAGCATATTTACCTCTTTTCCTCACAAACTTCTTCCTTGTTTCCTTGATTAAAATCGGTAAGGATGTTTGATTGCTTGTCAACTTCTAAATAACATACAAGCAAGATAATGAGTATTCAAGCTTCAAGCTTAATCTCATTGTAAACCCTAGTTACATATATTATTTTAAAACATTAAGATGATTGTTTTACATTTGAATGGAAAGAGAGTTTGGATATGTAGCAAGAGAGGACTCCACCAAGTCCTTGGAAGATTCAAATGAAGCTAAAACAAGCAAGGTAAGGGCACCATTAATGGTGATTTTCGGACAACATAAAAACATGAAGGAAACACTATTTTTCTGTACGTTTCCTTACCTTGAAGCAAAGGAGAACAATATGATGTAGAAATATAAGCTCAAGCTCCTTCCATGGAGATTCTTCTTGGCACCAAAATGGAGCTCTTGAAGTTTTGAAAGGATGAAGTTGAAGAGCTTGATGAGACAAAGAGAATGGTCGTCTTAGAATTTGATTTGGTTAAGTGAGCTAGGAATTACAAGTGATTGAAGATGGTATATGGTGGTGAGCTGATGCAACCGTGAATGAGAGAAAGAAGTAAGGTAGAAGACGGTGGACAGCAAGGGAAATGAGAGAATGAAGATAAGTATTTGCTTTTAGAAGATATTTGTAGTTAGTAAAGTAAATAGTACTTTATTTACCATTAGTTTATTAATTTATTAAGTACTAGCAAGAGTGGTGACTCACACCAAGAAAACCGGCCCCCTTTAGTTACTTAGGGGTGTTTTGGTCTTAGTTGACCAATTAAATTACTTATGATGACATATGTTATAAACTAGCTTATTTAGTTACTATTCATAAAAACAAGGCACATAGATGTGAAATTTTTGATTTCCCATTGATATAGACTTCCAAATGTGATACTAAGTAGTACACATATTAATTAAAGAGTAATGATGGAAATTTAGCCATTCAAAACTCATTTACAAGACAATTTTTTCAAAAATGTGCTTTAAGACTCCTTAAAGCACATTTTGTGTTTTAACTTGTTTTCAGGCTTGGTTTTCTTTGGTAATTGGTTTATTATATCCATTAACACCTAAATGAAGTCTTGATAAGCTTATTAGGTCTTAATCAAGCTTATCCCAAGCTTAGAGCACATTTTAACCCTAATTGACTTTAAGGTACTTATTTGTGTTTTCTATGGTTTACATTGTTTACTAATGTTTCTAAGACTCTCTTTTTAGTCTTAATACACCATATTTAAATGTTTAAACAACATACTAAGGTTTGGGGCATTTCAATCTACCCCCCCTTAAAAGAACTTTGTCCTCAAAGTTCATACTTCCACATATCCTAAATATTAGAACACGGGAATACATATAAATAATACTTCCATAACAACATTGACAACATACTTACATAACATCGGACACAAGGTCCATACAACAACATCATTCAGACACAACGGTCTGTCACATAACAACATAACATAGACGATGTATTTAAATACACGTCATACACACATAACCGAAACGGCTCTACCCCCCTTAAAAGGGGTACGCCCCGTACCCTATACACATAAACACTAAGAAGTAAACAATGACGGGTACTTCGCCTTCATCTTATCTTCCAGCTCCCAAGTGGCCTCTTCAACGTCCTGGTTAGACCATAGGACCTTCACCAGTCTCACAGACTTATGGCGAGTGTCACGAGTCTTAGTATCCAGAATCCGTACCGGAGTCTCCACTGATCGCATGGTCGGCTCTAAGGTTAGCCTTTCAGGCTGAAGCACATGAGACGGATGAGACATATATTTCTTCAACTGGGACACATGAAATACATCATGTACCTTGCCCAGTTCGGCGGGTAAATCAAGTCTGTAAGCTACCGGGCCGATCCGCTCCGTCACAACATAAGGCCCCACATATTTTGGGCTCAACTTGCCTTTCTGGCCAAAACGAAATACTCCCTTCATGGGGGATACTCTAAGAAATACCTGATCGCCCACGGCGAACTCCAGGTCACGTCTGCGCACATCGGCGTATGATTTCTGCCTATCCTGAGCTGCCTTCATGTTAGCCCGGATTTGGCGTACTTCTGCTTGTACTTGTTCTAGATACTCTGGTCCTATAATGACCGTCTCACTCGACTCATCCCAGCATAATGGCGTGCGGCATGGTCTACCGTACAAAGCCTGGAAGGGAGACATCTTGATCGAAGCATGGTAACTATTGTTGTAACTAAACTCGATCAGATGTAACTTATCAATCCAGCTGGTCTGAAAATCAAGTGCACATGCACGTAACATATCCTCAAGTGCCTAGATGGTGCGCTCACTCTGACCATTTGTCTGTGGGTGGAACGCTGTACTTAGCTTCAGCTCGGTACCAAGCGCTTCCCGTGTGGATTTCCAATACCTTGAGAGGAATCTGGTATCCCTGTCAGACACAATTGTTTTCGGTACCCCATGATGTCTTACAATCTCTCTGTCGAAGAGCTCTGCTAGTTTTGCCACTTTCCAAGTGTCCTTCATCGGAATGAATCGGGCCACCTTGGTCAGTCGGTCAACAACAACCCAAATCATATTCAGACCTCCCCTTGTAGGCGGAAGCCCTACTACGAAGTCCATTGAAATGTCATGGAACTTCCACTCAGGCACTAGCATTGGCTTGTACCATACCACCAGGCCGTCGGTGCTCAAACTTGACCTTCTGGCAAGTGAGACACCTCAATACATAATCATTCACATCCTTTTTAATTCCAGTCCACCAAAAATATTGTTTCATATCCTTATACATCTTTGAAGCTCCGGGGTGAATCGAAGTCGTAGAACAATGGGATTCACTTAGTATGTGTTCCTTCAGTTCAGCGCTACTCCTCGGAACACACAGTCGGCCATTCAGCCTAATCAGGTCATCATCGTGGATTCGGAAGTCGTACTTCTGACCCTCGAATGTGCCATCAATAAGCTTCTGTCTGATCTCTAACATATACTGATCCGACATCTGAGCACTCCGCACCTCTTCAACCAAGCCAGTATGAGAGACAAGCGAATGGAGAGAGTGTGCTCGGCGACTCAATGCGTCAGCTACCATATTTGCCTTACCCCCTTTGTACTGTAAATTGATGTCGTAATTGTTTAAGAACTCGACCCACCTTCTTTGTCTCATGTTCAACTCCTTCTGAGTGAACAAGTACTTTAAACTTTTGTGGTCAGAATAAATTGTCACACTTACCCCATACAAATAATGTCGCCATATCTTCAATGCGAAGACAATGGCACCCAGTTCTAAATCGTGGGTAGGGTAGTTCTCTTCATGCTTCTTCAGCTGTCGGGAGGCGTATGCTACGACCTTCCCGTGTTGCATCAACACACAACCCATACCTCTGCCTGATGCGTCGCAATAGACCTCAAAACCATCTGGACCGTCTGGTATAGTCAGGACTGGTGCAGATGTCCGAGCATCCTTGAGACTCTGGAAAGAACTCTCACAGTCGATTGTCCACTCGAATGGTGCATCCTTCTTCATTAAGGAAGTCATCGGCTTCGAGACACTAGAGAAGTCCTTCACAAACCTCCTATAATAACCTGCCAGACCGAGGAAGCTCCAGATGTCGGTAACTGTCTTCGGCCTAGGCCAGGTGCGCACTGCATCAATCTTTGCCGGATCAACAACGATCCCGGCCTTAGAAATCACATGTCCAAGAAAGGATACTTGATCCAACCAAAATTCACACTTTGAAAACTTAGCATATAACTGATTCCTTCTCAATGTTTGTAACACATTTCTCAGGTGGCTTTCATGCTCACCTTTCGATTTCGAGTACACAAGAATATCGTCGATGAAGACTACCACTGACTTGTCCAATTGATCTTGGAACAAGCGGTTCATTAAGTCCATGAACTTAGCTGGTGCATTAGATAAACCAAACGGCATAACCGAAAACTCATAGTGTCCATATCTTGTTCTAAATTTGGTCTTCTCAATGTCACTGTCACGGATGGCAATCTGATGGCATCCGGATCGTAGATCTATCTTGGAGAATACTGATGCTCCTTTCAACTGATCAAATAAGTTGTCGATGCGTGGTAAAGGATAACGGTTCTTTACCGTAACTGCATTCAGCTCACGATAATCAATACACAGGCGGAGGCTACCGTTCTTCTTCTTCACGAAGAGGACCGGCGCTCCCCATGGTGAAACGCTAGGGCAAATAAATCCCTTGTCGAGTAGGTCTCTCAGCTGCTCCTTGAGCTCCGTCATCTCTGTTGGAGCCATGCGATAGGGCGCCTTCGCAATTGGTCCGGTGCCCGGAACCAAATCAATTTCAAACTCAACTTCCCGTGCTGGCGGCATGCCCGGCAGTTCCTTAGGAAATACATCAGGAAACTCCGACACTACCGGCACATCAGGGATAAACTCTGGGTCTCTCTCTATGTCCTGGACATAGCAGAGGTATACATCATTCCCTCGTCGTAGTTCACGATACATGGCCATAGCGGTGATGATCTGAGTCGAAGGCCCCCTGGGCCTCTGGCGGTAAGATATAGTAACCCCAGAAGGAATCCGAAGAAGCAGACAATGCTCGGCACACAGGATTCTGCCCTTGTACCGCTCCAACCAGTTCATCCCGATAATCACATCAAAACCAAGTCCGTCGAACTCTATCAAGTCGATCGGAAACTCTTCATCACGAATTCGTACAACAACATCTCGGTGGTAGCGGGTACACCTGATCCGCTCTTTCGACGGGAGAGTGACTAGGAAGTCTGGCATCTCATCACCGTCTAACCCCAGCCTCTTCGCAAAGGATAGCGAAATAAATGTATATGAGGCTCCGGAGTCGAACAAGATCGAAGCGTCCATGCCATTGACTGGGAAGGTACCGGTGAGGATTGTGCCGCTCTTGCCGGCTTCTGCCTCATTGCAGACACTCAGTATACCTCCCGTTCCGAGTGCACAGCCTAATTCATTGGAAAACTAATAAGTATTTGGTAATAACACGGTTGACATTCTTCAAACAACTCCACTTTATTCATTAACATTCTCTTTACAACATAGGTTGGTTTACACTGTTGACATAACTAACACATACATAACATCTTTAACATACACTGGCTTAACAGTTTACATAATTACACAAGGCCTTAAAACTGTCTGAAGGTTAAATTCAAACGTCCGGGTTTCATGTGTGTGGCATTGATCACTACCGATGGTGCGGTATTCAGTTTGATCTTCCTGATGCCATGATATAGCATCCTTGACTGCCCACCCATGATTAACACATCTCCTGATTTCAACACTAACTTCTTTGCGAGATCAGCACGCTTCTGCTCACCATATATAAACACTGCGGTATCACCAATGGACCAAGACACCACGGGTACTCCCTTACTTAGAGACTCGGGTGACTCATCCTTATCTTGGTGTAAACCCAACCGTCCACCTTTCTGGTAGAAGTTCACCATGCATAAATCTGCTTTAACACTTGGAATTGAATCCGTTTCAACTTGCTGAGCATTTTCCACGGCGTGGTTAACGACCGCAAGGAACTCCTCAGGTATCGTCGGTACAGTTGCTCCATCTTCAGCTCACACTTCTTGATATGTCTTGGTGTAAGGATTCTAGTCCTTACCCATGCACATCATCTTCAATTTCATTCTCGATCCGTTCGGGTATTCAGGTGTGTAGAATCCTCCGGGTGTTGCTCCCAGTTCATTGCATCGTCTGATGATATGGATTTGTGCTTCTGGTGTCAGGTATCCATTTAAGAGTATCATACCTGGTTGGATGACCTGACATTGCTCCATAGGAAAGTCGGTGATGTTGATGGTGGTTTCTTCAGGGTTTGGTGTGGGTGGGATTGGATAACAAATATTGAAGGCTCCTTTAAGTTTAGAATTATCTAATTAGGTGACTTTCACATTATACTTTAACTCTTTACCCACATGGTAGTACATTTGGACTCACTAACACACATGCATGAAATGCGGTATGCAATCACTTATTTCACTCAACAGTTTAGGCGGTACCTGGTCTAGTAGAGGGCCCTGGCGCCTCAGACCGGTCCACCACATTCAGGGCGGCCTTGCTAGGTCCCGACCCTTTCCCCTTCTGGGAATCAGTGTGCCTCTGATCTGTGGGTGGCTGGTTAGCCGACTTCAGGGCCATCAATGGTCGTTGTGGCCTTACCCTTCCACTGCCCCTTGGGCTTGTTGACTCTGCTGTTGGGGTTCCGGTAACACTCATAGTCACGGTGACCCCACTTCTCGCAGTAGCGACACTGCACGTCATTTCCTTTGTAGTCCTTGCCGGGGTGGTCTCCGTTACACCACTTACAGTAGTAGTGGCGCTTCGGTCCATAACCCGTGCTAGCTGCTATCACAGTACACAATCAATACTTACTTCATAACTTAACAACATACACTTCAACTTGACACACATGGTTAAATAATTACCCTTAGGCGGGTAAGAGCGTAGGGGTTTCGCCGCGTATGCATATGTGAGCTTCAGTGGCTCCTCAGCTGTGGTGGTTTGGGCTTGGCCCTTGTCACACTGGTGCTGACTCTTCTGGGGCTGGGGGTAAGGCTTCTTCTTCTTCTTTCCTCCCCTGTACCCCTGCGGACTCTGGCCCTCGCTCGTGGCCTTGCGCTTGTGCGCATTCTCCTCGTCCCTCAGTCGGACGGTAATCTCAACCTTAGTAGCGACATGATAGCACTCCTGGATTTAGGATGTCAGTCATGCCCCGTAAAACATATTCACAAACTCACATTAATATTCACTTATGGATTACACTTATTCACATCACACTGTATTCTAATTACCTGTAAGGTAGTATACTCAGCTGGCCCCATCCCATAGCGAAGACAGTGGTTGAGACCGTTATAGAAACAGTTTACCAGCACCCGGTTCGAGTACCCCAGGTCCGGTAACAGGCGGATAAGGCCGGTGAAAGCAGTGTAGTAATCATCAACCGACATCTTATCCCCCTGCCTCAGACTATCCAGCTGTAGGCGCTTGGCCTCTTGCACATGCACAGGATAATACTTAGCTCGCAGCAAAGCCGTATACTCTCTCCAACCGAACTGAGGATCCGCCATCCGGTCCTCTCTCACAAGCTTCCACCAACTTTGTGCCAAACCCTTCAGGTAGTAAGCGGCGAGACGGACCTTGGCTCCAGCAGGCACATCCAAGGTCTCGTAGGCGGTCTCCAACTCGGAGATGTACACCTCCAGCTTACGTGGGTCGGTCTCCCCATGAAACGACGGGGGTCTCAAATCTGCCAACGCCTTGACCTAGTTGGTCTCTCGTGGCGGTGGCGGTGGTGGTTGAACTTTGGGCTGTTGCCCCTCCTGAATTGTAGCTACTAATTGTGGGACCATCTGGGCTACGGCGGCCGCTACAGCATCAGCCATGACTTGCGCCGTAGGGTTCTCCCCTGGTTCCCTGTATCACCAATGCCGCGCCCGCGGCCTCGACCTCGTGGTCTACCTGACATCTGAATTCACACGAACATTCATTAGCATTGTGCTTGCACACTTATCGGTTCCAACGGTTGTAACGTTTTCCCGACAACAAGGTATCTCCACACTTAGTTAGTGGTTAACCTTTACACAACTGCTTACTTAGGTAACTGTGGTTAGGTTTCCTAACTCGGTATATTCCTAAGCTCGGTATTCTAGTCATCAGAGCGAAGATACCACTTTTTGTAACACCCCTACTACGCACTTAACAACACTTGAAATCGCAACGGAATTAACAACTAAATAATAACTAAACGATTCGGTGCTACAACGCCGTTAACCACCCACGTGGTCAACAAGGCAGAATAAATACAAACGTACCAGTCTGATGATCAGACTACCGAGCATAGAACTAACAACCTTTAATACATAAACATAATACCGAGTTTGTAACTACATCCATAACTGTAAACTGTACACCACAACTGTCACTGTGAACTGTTAACGACCGTCATCATAATACAAATGGTACCAAAATATATCGCCACGGGAGCACAGGCGCATCCCGGGCCTACCATCCAAAATAATCAAAAGTATGACATAACCTTGATCTACAACCACTCTGCTTCCTTGATCCTCATCCTGCAGTATGAATATGGAGCCCCCGAGGGGGTCAGCAACCCTTGGCTGGTATGGTTAACGCGCAGCCCATCAGCTACCGGGATACGCACAACTAATTGTCATGATGACATGGCATTCATTTTAACACATAACATATACATATGTCATAGCAACAATATTGCATAGCACAACATCACATACAAAGTGGGTACACTTCCCACAACAAACCAAGAAGGTTAATCAATATAAGAAGCCTAGAGAATGGTTCACTCTCATGTTAAGCTTGTTACACACACTCATTACCGTTCTGTTAGTCGAACGAGTAACTTAAGTCACAGATGGTTCGGATATTGTGACCCGAACACACCACACAAACACATGTTCCCACTAAACTGATCATAAGTCAGAATAGGTAAGCTTTGGAGGAAGCTAGCGGGAGATCGAACGCCAAATAAAGGAGAACAATCTTAACATCATAAGAGTCGAATCTGATACAGATATCTACTCTTAAACTTACATGCATGACCGGACAACCGGATTCCTCATTTCCCAGTTAGCGCTTGTTAGAAGTTCAACAGTGGAACTTAACAAACAATTCACAAACAAGTGGTAAGTCATGTTAGACACACACAAGGGAAATGAGTCACGTCATAACATCACAATAATATGAACAACTGTAAACTCATTACATGGTTAAGTCTTATAACGTCATAAACACTCAGAAAAACGAACAACACACAAGCCGGTGTAAACCGGTAGGCAACAGACTGCAAGAAAACCATACCTTGGTCCTTGCTTCGACTGGTTTCCACCTTTGGAGAATCCTATACACATTCAGTAACGTCGGTTAATTAACGTACTAGTCCGTTGTTAACTTATTATTTTACATATCTAGTTTATTTTATTTTCACGCTTGTTATAACTTTTCACCATTTTAATTGTCATTATAACTCTCCTAACATGTCTTAAATAACCTCATATCATCATTACTAACTAATCACCATTTTTAGACAACTTTTTCTAACCTTAAACAAAAATTTTTTGGCCAAAACAGTGGCATGTCCGAACTTGTGTCCGAGCTTCCGAAGTTCGGACGCAAGTCGAGGCTCAAAGGGTGAAGCCAGACGCATGTCCGAACTTGTGTCCGAGTTTCCAAAGTTCGGACATTGGTCGAGAGGAAATCAAAAGAAAATTTCAAGCGTCCGAACTTGTGTCCGAGCTTCCCGAAGTTCGGACGCAAGTCGAAGCTAAATCTGAGAAAAGAGATGGGTGTGTCCGAACATCCATGGTCGGACAGAAGTCCGGACACTGGCCGAGACTCAGGAAATTCTAACACAACAGGGCATGTCCGAACGTCCATGTCCGGACGGAAGTTCGGACGTGCCAAAACACTCATTTTCTATAGCCTCAAACACTTACTCAATTCTTACCAAAATCCTTAACACCTATTATGTTTTATCCTTTGGTTCCCAAGTGGTGTTTCATGCCTATTGTAACCATTATACCAAGATATTTCCTCACTTCTTTTAACATCATCTCCCAAGCATCTTTTCTTACAAACCAATTCCTTATGTCATTCTTGAAATCCCTTTACAAGTTTATACATTCTCCTTGTTTTACCAAAGTTTGCATAAGTCTCAACACAACTCCCAAAATGACTTTGGTGTATTCCAAAACACCCATTTGTATTCTAAAACTTCCAAGATAATGTCTAAGTCCTTATTGTACTCCAAAACGCCTTAATACATTGTTTCATTCCTAATAAAATTCCTAGTCATTCCTAAGACTTCCTAGTTCACCAAAACTCCTTTAAACACTTATAACTTCTTGTACATCACCTAATTTTTGACATGGGTTCTACTAACATCTTGTTACACCAAAACACATTGTTTTCACCATTAAACATCCAAGAACACTAAAATCCATCAAGAACATTCTTGTACACAAACTTCACTCATTTAACACTACATCAAAATATAGTGCATAATTTAAATTGCTTGGCACTTAGGCCCTTAAATAACATGGCTCTTAGGCCCTTAAATTGCATAAACCATAAACACTGAATTTCCACAATATATTTGCCTTTGACCTGCAAATACACTCAACAACACATATGCCCTTTTACTAGTCTCCTTGAGAGCATTTTACTAACTCCTTTACCATTGGCTCTTTAAGTAGTTTTAATAAACAACATAAGCTCATTTCTCCTAAGACACTAAACTATATTAGGTTAGCATATTTACCTCTTTTCCTCACAAACTTCTTCCTTGTTTCCTTGATTAAAATCGGTAAGGATGTTTGATTGCTTGTCAACTTCTAAATAACATACAAGCAAGATAATGAGTATTCAAGCTTCAAGCTTAATCTCATTGTAAACCCTAGTTACATATATTATTTCAAAACATTAAGATAATTGGTTTACCTTAGAATGGAAAGAGAGTTTGGATATGTAGCAAGAGAGGACTCCACCAAGTCCTTGGAAGATTCAAATGAAGCTAAAACAAGCAAGGTAAGGGCACCATTAATGGTGATTTTCGGACAACATAAAAACATGAAGGAAACACTATTTTTCTTTGAGTTTCCTTACCTTGAAGCAAAGGAGAACAATATGATGTAGAAATATAAGCTCAAGCTCCTTCCATGGAGATTCTTCTTGGCACCCAAATGGTGCTCTTGAAGTTTTGAAAGGATGAAGTTGAAGAGCTTGATGAGACAAAGAGAATGGTGGTCTTAGAATTTGATTTGGTTAAGTGAGCTAGGAATTACAAGTGATTGAAGATGGTATATGGTGGTGACTGCTGCAACCGTGAATGAGAGAAAGAAGGAAGGTAGAAGACGGTGGACAGCAAGGGAAATGAGAGAATGAAGATAAGTATTTGCTTTTAGAAGATATTTGTAGTTAGTAAAGTAAATAGTACTTTATTTACCATTAGATTATTTATTTATTAAGTACTAGCAAGAGTGGTGACTCACACCATGAAAACCGGCCCCCTTTAGTTACTTAGGGGTGTTTTGGTCTTAGTTGACCAATTAAATTACTTATGATGACATATGTTATAAACTAGCTTATTTAGTTAATATTCATAAAAAACAAGGCACATAGATGTGAAATTTTTGATTTCCCATTGATATAGACTTCCAAATGTGATACTAAGTAGTACACATATTAATTAAAGAGTAATGATGGACATTTAGCCATTCAAAACTCATTTACAAGACAATTTTTTCAAAAATGTGCTTTAAGACTCCTTAAAGCACATTTTGTGTTTTAACATGTTTTCAGGCTTGGTTTTCTTTGGTAATTGGTTTATTATATCCATTAACACCTAAATGAAGTCTTGATAAGCTTATTAGGTCTTAATCAAGTTTATCCCAAGCTTAGAGCACATTTTAGCCCCAATTGACTTTAAGGTACTTATTTGTGTTTTCTATGGTTTACATTGTTTACTAATGTTTCTAAGACTCTCTTTTTAGTCTTAATACACCATATTTAAATGTTTAAACAACATACTAAGGTTTGGGGTATTTCAATCTACCCCCCTTAAAAGAACTTTGTCCTCAAAGTTCATACTTCCACATATCCTAAATATTAGAACACGGGAATACATATAAATAATACTTCCATAACAACATTGACAACATACTTACATAACATCGGACACAAGGTCCATAAAACAACATCATTCAGACACAACGGTCATACTTACATAACATCGGACACAAGGTCCATACAACAACATCATTCAGACACAACGGTCTGTCACATAACAACATAACATAGACGATGTATTTAAATACACGTCGTACACACATAACCGAAACGGCTCTACCCCCCTTAAAAGGGGTACGCCCCGTACCCTATACACATAAACACTAAGAAGTAAACAATGACGGGTACTTCGCCTTCATCTTATCTTCCAGCTCCCAAGTGGCCTCCTCAACGTCCTGGTTAGACCATAGGACCTTCACCAGTCTCATAGACTTATGGCGAGTGTCACGAGTCTTAGTATCCAGAATCCGTACCGGAGTCTCCACTGATCGCATGGTCGGCTCTAAGGTTAGCCTTTCAGGCTGAAGCACATGAGACGGATGAGACATATATTTCTTCAACTGGGACACATGAAATACATCATGTACCTTGCCCAGTTCGGTGGGTAAATCAAGTCTGTAAGGTACCGGGCCGATCCGCTCCGTCACAACATAAGGCCCCACATATTTTGGGCTCAACTTGCCTTTCTGGCCAAAACGAAATACTCCCTTCATGGGGGATACTCTAAGAAATACCTCATCGCCCACGGCGAACTCCAGGTCACGTCTGTGCACATCGGCGTATGATTTCTACCTATCTTGAGCTGCCTTCATGTTAGCCCGGATTTGGCGTACTTCTGCTTGTATGTGTTCCCTTAATTAGTGAGTCAATTATTTCACTCCTTAAGTTACGCTTCCTCTTAATCTTAGTCCATCCTTATCTTACCTCAATCTTAGTCTTAGAAAACAACCATCCTTTAAAAAGGAATGGAAGTAGCTGATCTCAGTCTTATAATACAAACCATCCTTTAAATAGGAATGGTTGCAACTTATCTCAACCTTACCTTATATATGTCAACCATTCTCTCATTGGGAACTGGTTAACCCTTAGTTCGTTGTTTATTTTTGTAGGGCTTGGTTAACCCTAGCCAGCAGCAGGACACTTACCGGCAATAAACAACATACTTAAATTGTTGGGGATGTAGGCTAGATCCCCCCACGCCATCTTAATGCCACCTACCTTGGACTGGATGTCCAATGTAGCTGAGCCGGTCAACCGACCCTAGGCTACAAGTCCGAAGACAAGTCCTTAAGCGGAAGTCGGATCTGCTTTAGATACCGACCCCCTTTCCTTAGCATGCATGACCAGAGTCAGTCCCGGGTTCCTCACTCCCCCCAAGTACCAGTTAGTAGAAGTCTTAAGACAATGTTTGTTGGTTAAACCCCTTTCGGTTACGAACAAACTAATATTAGGGAGTGTTCCTTAGTCTCACACAATTCCTTAATAAACGTTAGTTAGTAGGTTCTCACGGTTAGTTGTGTTAGTTTTCAAACATCACACAACAATACAATAAACATAATGTTCCGGTTGCATGCTTTATCTTGTTTAGTGAGCACACAAAAACAAATAGCACACAAGCCGAGGGACACCTCGTTAGCAAGCAGGTCACGAGAAGAACTGTACCATTCACCGTTGGTCGTTCGGTTGTTTACTCTCCTCTAGAGTCCAAATTCTCAAACCCTAAAACATTCATTCAATTTTAGGTTGTTAATTACTTTTCCAATAAAGCTAACTCACTTAACTCACTTAGTCACTAATGATCCCCATCTAACACCACTTAAGTTCTTATAAACTTAATCTTAAGTGAATCACTTCTCCTCATACCTTATACTTATTCACCCACTTAATTATCATTGTTACCCGCCAAACATGTCTTAAACAACCTTATTTTATCATTACATATCAATCCCCACCATTAGATATCATTTCCTAACCTTAAACAAAGTTTTTGGTCAAAACAGCACCGCGTCCGAACTTGTGTCCGAGCTTCCTAAGTTCGGACATAGGTCGAGGAAAAATCAAAGGAAAAATCTCAAGTGTCCGAACATCTAAGTCTGGACTGTAGTTCGGACTCTGGTTGAGACTCAGAAATTTTAATCGCAACAGGGCATGTCCGAGCTTCCAAATTCGGACGGAAGTTCGGACAGGCCCGAATACTCATCTTCTATACCCTTAAACACTTATCTCCTTTCTTGCAAAAATGCTCAACTCTTCCACAAGTGTCCCATTATGTCTTAATACCATATAGGCACTTAAACTCACCTTAGAACATCCTTTAAAACCTCCTTAACCATTTTCTCAATCCTTACAAGAATTCCTAACACTTGTTATTTATTTCCTTATTTTTCCAACATGTAATTTTTGTCTAAAACTCTAACTATCCAAAGTGTTTCCTTCCCAATCATTATAACTTCTCCCTAAGCATTATTGCATCCCCTCTTTGCTTGCTAAACCTTCAAAGGTTATCTTGCATGTCCATGCACAATTCCTTTCTTTTCCTTTTGCTACTCATCAACCTAAACTCATGAACTTACCTATGCATTTCTCCCCATCTTCTTAGCACCTTAACCTTGTTTTTCTTTACCTTGACTAACCTACACCCTCTTTAGACATTTCCATCTCCTTTTACTCAACTTACTCACCATTCTCATGATCACACGCTCTTTTACATTCCTAGTCATTTTCCTTGACATTTGACAACATTCTCCTTCAATCTTCACTTCCATCACCCAAGTCCACTCATTACCATCCAACTATGACCTTATTAATCCACTACTAGCATCTTCACCACTTACACATATATCAAAACTTCTCATTGTTATATTCCCCAGTTCATACCTAAATCATCTTAAAACATTGTACCCATTTCCTCCAAATTTTGCACAAGTCTTACCATTCCTCATACCATGACTTTGGTGTGTTCAATACACCCATCTAAACTCTAATTTCCTCATAGACAATTCTAGGTCATTCTAAACCTCCAGAACTCCTTAGTTAACTCATTTCCACCCAATTCCTCAGAATGATCCCTAGTGAATCCTAGGGCATATTAATTCACCACCTCCACTTAAACTCTTTGTTTTCTATTCAAATTTCGCCATAGCTTCTCTAGTATTTTATCATGCCCAAATGCATTGTTTCCCTCATTCAACCAACTCACACACATCAAGTCCTTTCTCATCTTGTTTCCTCACCCAAATCAACTCATACATAATAAACTCAATATAGTGCAATAATCTTAAATTGCATAGCACTAAGGCTCTTAAATTACATGGCTCTTAGGCCCTTAAATGACATGGCTCTTAGGCCCTTAAATGACATGAATTTAAACACTGAATTTCCCACATATAAAAGCTTTCAACATGCAAATACACCCATCAATCTAATAGTAGTTATAATGCTCTTAAAATCCATCTTAAACTTATCTTACTAACTCATTCCCATTGGCTCCTTAGTCACAAGTTCATAAGCTTGTTTAAGTTCTTTTTCTTAGGTTATATAACCCATTACACAATGTAAGCTTTAAGCTACATTAGTACTCACCTAAAACTCACCCCTTAAAACTTAAACCACCATTAGGTAAGCAATTTATCTTGTTTTTCTCAAGTTTCTCTCAAGTTTCTCCTTAGGCTTCTTCCCTTGGGAATCTCGGCCACCATTCTAATTCCCCTTGCCAATGTTCTAATCAATATACAATGACTCTCATGAGTGCTAAACAATACACTAACCTTAAGGAGTAAACCCTAGGTTAAAAATGTGTTTTAAGGTCTTATAATGAATATTTTACCTTGAAGTCTTAAGGTAGGCTTGGATATGAATCAAGAAGGACCTCCTCTAGCCCTTGGAGAATAGAATCAAGCTAGAACAATGGATAAAAATGAAGCCCCATGAGTAGTAATTTTTGGTAATGTGGGGAAATGGTGGAAACCTAACTTTTCTTACATATTCTTTACCTTAAGAGAATGAAGAAGCTAATGCACCCTCCAAGCTTATTTTTCCCCCTTAAATGGCGATTTCCCAAGGCTCCAAAATGAGGCTTTTCAAATTTTGAAAAGATAGGAAGCAAGGCCTTGGTCTAACTAAGAGAAATCTATGCTTTGTTTTTGATTTGGAGCTAAAATGAGTAAGTTATGGACAAATGAAGGTGGTGTGCCATGGGGGCTTCTTGGACGGCTTTAGAACAGAGAGGAGAAGAAGAGAACTGTGGAAGAAGAAGAGGAGAGAAGGTAAGCTTAAAAGGTAAGATTTCCTTTTTATAAAGCAAATAGTACTATTCTCTTTTACTCTTCTTTTCCTTTAGTTGCTTGGTCATGTGGTGACTCCACACATTAAAATCGGCCACCCCCCTTATAATCAAGATATTTATGGTCTTGGTTGACCAACTAATTGACTTATGTTGACTAAAACTTAAACTAGTCACTATTTGGCACTATTCACAGATTAGTGCACATATTTGTGAAATTTTTGGTTTCCCATTGATTTAGACTTCCTTATGTGATAATAATTAGCACACATTTTGATTAAGATGTAATCATGGGCATTTAGCCACTCAAAACTCATTTCTAAGACAATTTCTCAAAAAGGTGCTTTAAGGAGTCTTAAAGCACATTTTGTGTTTAAGCTTGTTTTTGAGCTTGGTTTTCTTTGATAATTGATTTAAAATGTCCATTAGCATATTACTAAAGTCTTATAATGGTATTTGGGTGCTAATCAAAGCCACTCCAAGCTTAGAGCACAGTTTTGCCTTAATTGCCCTTAAGGCATTTTCTTGTGTTTTCCTTGGTTTAAATTGTCTACCAATCTTTCTAAGGCATATTTTAGCCTTACTACATCATAAATTGATGTTTACTTAGAATACTTAGGTTTGGGGTATTTCAGAGAAGAAGAAAGGCTTACCAAATCGGCCAAGTGAAAGGCAAGGAAGAATGAAGGCTCACGTATGGCCTTAAGGGAAAGAATGAGAGAGGATCTCTTTTGATAAATTAATGTCAATAATTGACTAGTCTTTCCATTAGTTTATTTCTTTGTTTATTGGCTCAATAAATGCTCTCTTATTGTGCACTCATACGGCTGATTGACAAGGAGAAGAGAGGTCTTTGTTGGCCACTTGAAACTAGAAGACAAGAGCAAGGTTGGTGCATGATTCTTTTGCTTTTTCTAAGGCAATTAGCATGTTACTCTTGTCTTAATTCCTCCTTGTTTATACGGCAGTATTAGTGTAGGTTTGCTACTGATTTCTTTGTTAATTAATGACATAAGAACATGGCTATATTGGTAGGTATTTTATTTAACTAATTATAAGGCAATCAACTAGCTTTTCTCCCCCTTGAATTCGGTAATGGTGCTGTACATGGGTAATTGATTTTGTCATTTGAAGATAAGAAGACTAGCTTAATTAGGTAGTGTTTTCTTTTGATTTTAATATAAGGCAATCAGCCTCTTCTTTTCCCATAGGAAATTGGCTGCACATGTGCCATAGGACAACTTGCTTTGTTTGTTTTCATTACATTAGTCTAAAGTAGATCTAGCTTGTATTTTATTTCATTGTTTTTTCTTATATTAATCCTTCTTGTCTTCTTTGCAGGTCATACGGTATATGAAGGCTCCAATTGACTGATTTAATTGACATTATATCATATAGTACATGCTAAGGTGAGTCATCACTCCATAAGGCAATTTTCTAGTCAAAATTCAAGCCTAAATCACCCTAAATGGCGCCTGATTTGGAGGCCATATGGGATTGATTTTTGATTCAATTCCTGTCACATTATATTGTACTAAGAGCATACTAATATGTGTAATAGGTTCCAGCATTTAATTGGTACATTTATACAATGGTAAAAGATGAAAGTTTTAAGGTAAAAATGCTGATTTTAGGTACCTTTTTGTCCCAAAGATTGCCCCCATTTGTACTATGAATTTAGTACTGGAATTAATTGATTTAGATGGTCAATTATCCCCTTTTAAGATTATCAACAAGTGGCTCCTCAAAAACTTCAAGGCAATTGCGTAAAACGCGTTTTTATGACCTCTGAAGGTGCGTTTTTGTGCTTTAAGGATTTTTCTAGGAAACAATTAGTCGCTATGAGTTCCAAGTGTTTATTGACATTGTTTATAGTCAATCATAATATGTTAAGGTGTTACATTGATTTATATGGGGTTATATAAACTCGTAACTCAATTTTCAGGCCATCGGGACACTCCCGGGGCAAAAAGGAGCGTTAAGAAATTTCCCCGATCACTTTGCTTAATTTTGAAAAATTAGCTCGAGTACTCTCTTTAGAATGTTGAATATTGATGTTAGGAACTCTAAGAATAATTTATATTGAAGTTTGTGCCACTTCGGTACCTCTCCGGGGCACTCTCGGGGGTTTATGGGGCCCTCATCGGGAACCTCCGAGCACTTTGTCTTTAACTGAGAATTTATCTTGAGAAATTCATCTTAAATTTTCATTAAAGTGTTATTGTGCACTTAGAATGAAGTGCAATGCTTTATTTTATTTTATAAGATATTTTTACTCAGTTCTAACTGAGGACTTGTGTTTTAAAGGTTATAAAATGATCCTTGATTAACTTCATATGAGTTTTATAGCTTATATAATTTGTTTAGCTTAAGGTCGGGCTTTAACGCTCGTTTTTGACCTTAAGGAGTTTAGGTGCGTTTTAACACCCAAGTGTTTATATACTTTTCTCAGGGTTTAATAATCCCCCAAATAATATTTATTTACCTTTATTTAATTATTTAAAGGTTAGGGGTATTTCACTCTACACTTCTCTCTTTTCGAAATCCAAAAATGAAGAAGTTCATCTCCATGGGTTTTCCCCATTTGAAGATAAAATAGCATCAATGGGTAGCTTGGAGCCTTCTCTCTCCTAAGGTAAAAAGATTCATGAAAAACTCATTCTTTCTCCATCTTGCAGAGCTGACCGATTTTGCCCTCTCTCACACCTTGTTTTCTTCTTGATTTTGAGGTTCAATTCAACCCTCCAATGGTGGTGGAGTTTCCCTCTTTGATTCATGGGTGAAAGCCCCTCTTAAAAAGCTCCAAAAGGTAAACTCTAACTATGGTGTTTCAAGTCTTTCTTTGAATTAGTGTGTTCCCAAGGGTTTAGAATTTTAATTATGTTAAATTTTGTGTTCCTTGGGTGATGGCATGGAGTTGGGCAACTCCATTGCCATTTGACCGATTTTGATCAAGAAAGAAAGAAGGAGGAGATTGGAAAAGAAAAGGAGAATTTATGAGCTTAAGGTAAGAAACTCACCTTAATGCTTATTTTGATTATTTTAGAACTTAGGATGGGCAATTAAAGAAATGAAACCAAAAACTTGTGTTAGTAATGTGTTTGGATGATATGAGAGAGAATTGTGAAATTGTGCAATTAAAGGCCTAAGTGCCATTATATTTGAGATTTGAGCTATATTGTTGTTTGAAGAGATATTGGTGAATTTTGGATTGATATGGTGTGCTGGTAGGATCCTTTAAGGGTGTGGCTAGATTAGGAATGGAAATTGATGAGAATGGTGAATTTGGACATGCTAGGTTTATGGAGAGGTTATGACAAAATTTCGATAGGAAATAAGCGTTTTAAGGTGACTTAGTAAATTGAGGAATCTAGGTGTTAGTAGTGCTGAGTGGAGTGGATTAATAGGCTTAAAATGGTAGGAGGAGAATGGATAGAAGAGAGTGTAAAATCTGTAGCATAAGGATGCATGGTAGCTTCGCAGCTTGGCATTGCAAGAAAAAGAGTTAGTGTTATAATAGTAGAAATGAGAGTTGGACTTGGGTTTTAGAATGGTATATATCTAGAAATGAATTGATATGGTCATGGAGTGATTTGGTAAGTTTGGTAGGAGGTAAGAACTAGCAAGAAGAAGCTAGAAATGCACTAGTGTGCAAAATGAGGAAGTGGGAATTAAATTTTGAAGGAAATGAGCAAGAATTGGAGTAAGGGTTTAACCAAGGATTTGAGGTGGTTTAGAGCATGTTTTGAGGTGTTTAATTATGTAGAAAACTTGTGGAAAGATTAGAGAAAGTTTGACGGTGGTTTAAGGGTTGATTAGGGGGTGAAAATCCACTTAGTAGTAGTTTTTAGGAGGGTCCGGGACTTAGGATATGTACCAAGTCCCGAACCGCATTAAAAATCAGTTCGAGAGTGAATCCTGCAACTGGTCCAGGACCAAGTCTCAGACCAATAGTTAAAATCAGCCAAGAGTACACAGAATTGATGGTCCGGGACTTCGGATCCGGACCAAGTCCCGGACCACCCCCAGATTTGTGTCGTGAGTACTTTTTAGGGTTTAAAAGATGGGGGTTTGAATGGTATTGGTTTTAGATGATGTTTAAGAGTTGTTTGGTGACTTATAAAGGTCCTAAGAAGTATAAACAAGAGCTGGAAGTGAGTGAGTAAGTTAAGGAATTAAGTACACTAAGTTAAACCGAAATAACGGGATAACGGGGTAAGTACGGAAGTAGAAATTATGTACCTACCGTAACGCCTTAATATTAATTGAACCATTTGACATCTAACTAGTGGTTCAAGAATAAGATTTGAGTAACAAGTGTGAGCCAAGGAACGTGGGAACACCCGGTAAAGTTAACCCCGGTGAAAGGTATGATTTCCTCATGCTCTGTATCCTAACTTGGTTACCCGATTTGTGTGCTTGTTTGATTGTGTGATCACCTAACAAGATAAATGCACGAATCAGATTGTGTGCGCTTATTAGTGCTTGTATTATATTGTTGTTGGTTGGTTGTATTCTTTTAACTAAAGTTTGTATAATTCATGAAATGTGAATTGTGGATGGATTGCTTGGATGTTGATTGTGTATGGTAGTGCGACTCATGGTTGAGTCTTGATTGAGTAGACTCGTAGAAACAGTCAAGTTGCGAACTAATAAAAAGGTGGAAAACACTACAACTATTGAACCAACATACGGTAACATAAACCTATGAACTCACTAGAATATGAGAGAGAGCATACGGGAGCAGTAACCTCCCGATAACGACTAGAGAATCGAATTAATTTAATCCACACAATAATTAATAGTGGAAGTGTATGAGTAACCTCTATCTAGAGGATTGATAATTGTTCAAATTATGAACCTTGAGTAAAGTAAAGCATGGCAAGGGTGAAATACCACTAAATTAATTTAAATTAATTTAGGGGATTTCTTTTATTAAACCTTTAATAATACTATTAAGTATTAAATTATTATATGGAATTATGAATATTAAATTATTATATGGGATTATGGATATTAAATTATTATATGGAATTATGAATATTAAATTATTATATGGAATTGTGAAATTAATTTTTTATTAATAAGAGGAGAGTGTGAGAGAGTGTGAGGGGGGGGGGGATAAATCGGACCACTGCACACACACACACTCATGTACATTTTTATTTTCAATAGTGGACACATAAGTTTTGGTTATTTATACTTCTACCCCACAACTTCCCGTTTTTGACAGTTTTTACTAATTTCTCGTTTTCTTGATTTTTGTTGGTTCTAAAGCTTCACTAATATTTATTAATGATTATTTAGTTGACCAAAATTGTTACGAGTCTATTTGACCCGCTTAAAGACATGTTTTCCCGGTTACCTCGAAAAACGCGCTTTAAGGTTCGTTAGTGATTTTAATCCGTTTTAAGGATCCGTTTTCTTCGGGATTTGTTCCCTCATGATTATTTATACTTAATTAAGCTTCTAAATTATTCATTAGCCTAATAAATCACTATTTTTAATTACGGGGTATTTCAATCTACCCCCCTTAAGAAACTTTGCCCTCAAAGTTGCTCAAGGTTAATGGTTTAGGTAATTCTACTCATTAGGCAACCAATTGCACTAATGTGTCTTACTACACCTATGAGGTGTTTACTTCCTTCCACATTGCAAACATACACACTTCAAGCATCATACTAAATTCACATACACAATTCAACATTTTCCATACATACCATTCCACAATACACCATTACAATCCACAATACACATTACACAAACATCATCCATCATACATCGTACAAATACATTCATACACTACACATTACACATACATACACGTACCAAATTCACTTACACTACATGTGCCATACAAAAAATCTATTACGAGGCCTACACATTATGCAATGCTTACCCCGAAGCAATGCAAAAGCAAAAGGGCTCTACCCCCCTTAAAAGGGGTACGACCCGTACCCGTATTGCTAAATACTAGACTATCTAGTCTATGAACAACTGTGGGTACTTAGCCTTCATGGCATCTTCCAACTCCCATGTCGCTTCTTCGACATCATGGTTTGACCATAGGACCTTCACCATTCGTATAGACTTATGGCGAGTGTCTCTGGTCTTCCTATCAAGGATTCTCACTAGGGTTTCAACATATCTCATTGTCGGTTCAATGGAGAGTCTCTCGGGCTCTAGCACATGAGAAGGATCAGCAATGTACTTCTTGAGTTGTGACACATGAAATACATCATGGACACGTCCCAAGTCCTCAGGTAATGCTAACCTGTAGGCTATGGATCCAACTCTTTCGGTGATAGTGTACGGCCCTACAAACTTTGGGCTTAGCTTGCCCTTCTGGCCAAAACGGAAGACACCCTTCATAGGTGAAACTCGCCAGAACACTTGGTCGCCCACGGCGAACTCAAGGTCGCGTCGTCTCACATCCGCATAGGATTTCTGTCTATCTTGGGCTGCCTTCATGTTAGCTCTAATCTGCTGAACTTCAGCTTGCACTTGCTCAAGATACTCCGGTCCTATTATGACCGCTTCACTTGACTCATCCCAACACAAGGGTGTACGGCAAGGTCTACCGTATAGAGCTTGGAAAGGCGACATCTTAATCGAGGCGTGATAGCTATTATTATACGAGAACTCGATAAGATGAAGCTTATCTAACCAACTCCCCTGAAAGTCTAAGGCACATGCCCGAAGCATGTCCTCCAGTGTCTGGATGGTCCTTTCTGTCTGACCGTCGGTGAAATACCCCAAACCTTAATATGTTAATTAACTATGTAATTATAATTTTCTAAGGCTAATTAAGTCCTTAAGATTATTGGTGAAGAAATAAAAACCAAAAAGAATAAGAACATGCGTAAAAGTCACAAAACGTGAAACCGCGTATTTAATTATTTTAGGAGGTACATAACCTTCGTTAGAGTGATAAATGTATTTTTATACCTTAATTACACATTAATAACATGTGGGAAAATTCCGGAAGAAAACGGATTCAAACCATGCGTAAAAACGCTAGCGGAGTCCTAAAACGCGTTCTTCGAGAAAATCCGAAAACGTGATTTTAAACAGTTAAATGACCCCGTAAAAATAATAGTTGATTATGTAACAATAATTAAACATTAATGGGAGTATAATAACCATTAAAATTAAATAAACGAGAAAATTCCGGAAAACGGACCCGGTAAGTGAATAGTGTCGAAAACGAGAGATGAAACGCGTTTAATTCGAAAAGACGAAAAACGACCCGGGCTATTAATTAATGTGGGCCGGTTTTAATTAATAAGTGTACACCCCTTAATAGCTTGCTAGCTATTAAGTAATAACAAGACAAATAAATAAATAAGTAAAGTAAATAGTATAAAGTAAAAAGTAACTACTTACTCTCTCACCTTCCCTTCTTTTCCTCATTTCACGATTTCCTTCCCAGCTCTCTGTTAACATCTTCTTCTTCCTCTGTAAGCTCGCGAGACCGAACAGCACCAAGCCCCCACCTTCCTCTTCCTCTCACTTGCTCATTTCTACACCGAATCGCACAAAATTGCCACCGTTAGATTCGTATCGGCGAGGGCTACGTTTTCCACCCCTCAAAATCTTGTTTCCTCCACCTTCACTTCCATGGGTGTTGGAGCTTTTGAAGCTTGAAGAGCTGATTCTAACCCACCTTCATCTCCTTGATGCCTTAAGGTAATAATATGTAAGAGTATAGACCATTTCAAGCTAGTTTTGCAAGTTTGGAGAATTTTTCCCCACGTTGAAAATTCCCTTCCGTTTCAGCCGAACCACCATGCTCTTGTGGGGTGTTGGGAACTTCATCATTCGATTGCCAAGCCCTCCTTTTGAACATTCAAAGGTAATACCTAAGTTAAAGCCTAAAACTAACTCTTAAAATGTTAGTTTGTGAGGAAAGTTGAATTGATTTTTATTTTGTGTGTGTGGTGTGGAAAATGATTGTAGATAGCAATCGAGACCCCCTTGTATGTTGTGAAAACAAGTAAAGAAAGATGGAGCAAAAAAGAGGAAGGAGAGGAAGAAAACCGAGAACAAACAAGGTAATGAGCTTACCTTGGGGTAGTTTCATTTGACTTGTGAAACAGATTTTAGAGTTGGCTTAATGCTCTTGAATTGGTGTAGTCATGGTACAATGTTATTGAGTGGGAATGAGAATGTTTAATGTTGTTTAAGTGTGAGAAAGAAGCTTGGAAACTAAGCTAGGCATATGTGTGAACCATGGGAATTTGGTGTGTTTATTGATGCCTAAACCAAACAGGTGTGAGAAGTGTTGTGAGCTGTTTTAGTGTGGTGAAAATGCTTAGGAAAGTAAGGAGGTGCTGTCAAAATTCACCTAGGAATTTATGGTCTTGAGTGTTCCGTTTTAGAGGAAAGAACTAGGTTGTTTATGGGGTTTGAGGTGAGTGGTTAATGGTTTGAAAACCAAACAAGGAAGAAGAGTGTGTTAAAAGTGGAAATAATGTCATTTGGGTGTTGTGAATGGCATTAGTGAATGAAGTTTGAATGGTATAATAAGGAAACCAAAATCTGTTACAAGAGTACTAGAAAACAAGAAAACCAAGTTATGAAATATAAGTGAATTAAGCATGGCTTAGTGAGTGGACTTGGTGACTAGTTTAAGGTGGTTCAGATGAGTAATTAGGTGCTAAAACATGAGGATTTTAGTTGGTGAAGATTGGAAGATCAATGGTGAAAGAATGGAGCTGTAACAGATTTAGAAACTGTCAAATTTGTAAAATCTGTAGCAGGGTCCGGGACCTAGTCCATGGACAAAGTCCCGGACCACCCCCTGTTTTCATACCGATAATTCATCCCAGCACTTGGTCCGGGACTTGAGAGATGGGTAAGGTCCCGGACCACCCCATTTAAATACGCCGAGACAGAACATCCATGCTGGTCCGGGACTTGGGATAGGGACAAGGTCCCGGACCATGGTAGAAAAACAACCCGAGTGTTAAGACCAGCAATGGTCCGGGACTTAAGGTAGGAACCAAGTCCCGGACCAACCCCAGAATTCACCCATTTGAGTCTCGACTTGCGTCCGAGCTTCAAAGCCCGGACACAAGTTCGGACTTAGGGTAATTTTGAGCAAAAACTTTGTTTAAGGGTAGGAAATGATACCCAACGATGGGGGATTGTTAAGTGATGATGTTATAAGGTTGTTAAGGATAAATAAAGTGAGTTATAATGGTAATTGGGTGGTAAAACGTTGTAATAAAAATGTAAAGTTATAAAACTACCGAACGGGGTTAATCATGGGCGCATTTGACGTTAAATAATTATATTACCCCGATATTAATGAAGATAGTTATAATGTTACCAGTTGTTCAAAGAATTTCAAGGAACATGTGATGGCACACTAGAGTGCACCTTCGGTGACAGGTATGGTTTTCTTGCAACCTGTGTCCTACCGGATTACACCGGCTTGTATGCCAATGTGTTTTTCTGTGTGTTTGCCACCTTGCAAGATAAAGCATGAAATGAGTTTACAGTAATTCATTATTGTGGTGTAATTAATTCTGATACCGCTTAACCTTAGTTATGTGTTAAATAATAGTTCTGACTTTAGGTTCACATAAGAGATCGGTATTCGGAATAAACGTCCCAACCCATGGGAACGTTCTAACTACGGCTATCCGTGCGTTAGTGTATGTTGTGATTATGTGTGATGTATGTGGCTTGTTGGATATGTTGTTGTTGTTACTGGATACAGTTATCCATGTTTGTTAAAAAGGGATATTACACCCCTTATGTGTCTAACCGAGTTAGTAACACTATGTGATGTATGTATGTGGTAAGTTCCATAAGGGAACCTCTAACTAATAAGTATATGTTATGTATGGAGAGGAATCCGGTTGTTCCGGTCGCGCGTATTGTTTGGGAGTTAATATATATATATGTAAATTAACTCCCATCCTGTTATGTTAGGGTTGTTTTCCTTCATTGGATTTCGACCTCCCACTAGCTTAGCCAAAGCTTACCTACCCGACCTCCACATCGGGCTAGGAGGGAAATTATGTATAATGTTGGTAGGGTGTCGATGCCTAAGTTCGCTTCGACTCCCTCTTTGTTATGTTACGGTTGTTCTTCCTCCTGGAATTACAACCACCCACAAGCTTAACCAAGGCTTACCTACCTCATCACTATTGGAGTTAGGGGGAAATTATGTATGTTGTGATCGGTCCTATATGAGGCCGCCACTCAAGTAAAGGAAATGTATGTATGTTGTGCTCGGCTTATATCACCCCGGCATTCCCTAAGTAGTTATATCCTTTCAGAGGAGAGAAATTAAGTTGAGTATGTTATTAAGTGAAGTATGTTGTTATTGAGTGTGTGTGTTAATTTGTGTTTGTGCCCTATTAATGACTGTTTGCTTATAAGCATGACATGTGTGTGAGTTTGTGCATGATTGAAATAAATCAACCGCATGCTAAGAGGACAAATAGTTGTGCGTGGCCCGGTAGCATGCGGGCTGCGGGATTACCATACCAGCAAAGGTGCTGACCCCCTTTGGGGGCTCCCATACTTTTCAGGTACAAGGAACTGGAAGCCGTTCGAGAGTAGACGGGGTAGTGTTGTATGTGGTAGTCATGAGATTTGTGGATGTGTTATAGGCTAGTAAGACCGAAAATGTATCGGCGTTAGTTGGTAATTACTCGGTACAGCTGTAATGTAAGTGTATAATGACTGTTGGACGTGGAACGGGATTTATGTGTAGTCGCTCGGGAATTTAGTCCATCGGACCGGTACAATGTATGTATGTTAGCCTTGTTAGCCACGTGGGTGGCTAACGGCGTGTAACACCAAAGAGTTAAGTGATGTTGTGAGTTATGAATTCCGCTGCGATATGTTGTTAAGTGTGTTGTTAGTTGTTGGGGTGTTACAGTCGGTCTGAGGATGGAAGGCGGTACTCAACTTCAATTCCGTACCCAATGCTTCCCTTGTAGCTCTCCAGTATCTCGAAAGAAATCTGGTGTCGCGGTCAGATACTATTGTTTTCGTGACTCCGTGATGTCTGATAATCTCCTTGTCGAATAGCTCAGCTAGCTTTACTACCTTCCAGGTGTCCTTCATCGGTATGAATCTGGCAACCTTGGTAAGGCGATCGACTACAACCCAGATCATGTTGAGTCCTCCCCTGGCAGGTGGGAGTCCTACCACAAAATCCATGGAGATATCATGAAATTTCCACTCGGGAACTGGCATTGATTGTACCATTCCGCCCGGTCTACGATGTTCAAATTTCACCTTTTGGCATGTTAAGCATCTCAATACAAATTCTGTCACATCTGATTTCATTCCAGACCACCAGAAGTACCTCTTCATGTCTTTGTACATCTTGGAGGCTCCCGGATGGACTGACAATGTGGAACAGTGTGACTCTCGCAGGATGCGATCCCTTAGCTCGGCATTGCTTCGGGGGACGCATAGCCTGCCATTCAACCGAATCAAACCATCTTCATGTAGCTTGAAGTCATACTTCTTCTTCTCAAATGTACCATTCTCGATCTTGTGTCTGATTTCGGTTAGGTAAGGGTCGCTCAACTGAGCATCTCGCACCTCGTCAACCAAGCTAGAAGAAGCGAGTAGCGAATGGAGCGAGTGTGCTCGACGGCTCAGGGCGTCGGCTACAATGTTTTCCTTCCCTTCCTTATACAGTAAGTTGATGTCATAATCTGAGAGAAATTCCATCCATCTTCTCTGTCTCAAGTTCAGTTCTTTCTGTGTGAATACATACTGTAAGCTCTTATGATCGGAGTAGATGGTGATGCTTACCCCATAGAGATAGTATCGCCATATCTTCAAGGCGAAGACAATGGCCCCTAACTCTAAATCGTGAGTCGGGTAATTCTCCTCATGCTTTTTCAGCTGGCGGGAGGCATAAGCGACAACCCTGCCATGCTGCATGAGTACGCATCCCATTCCTTTGCCTGATGCATCACAATACACCTCAAATCCCTCTGTGCCCTCTGGAAGAGTAAGGATGGGCGCTGAGGTCAATGAGTCTTTAAGGCTCTGAAATGATAGCTCGCACTCGTCTGTCCATACAAACGGTGCATCTTTCTTCATCAGTGTAGTCATGGGCTTAGCGACTTTTGAGAAGTCCTTCACAAATCTCCGGTAGTAACCGGCTAGACCAAGAAAGCTCCGAATGTCGGTAACCGTCTTAGGTCTAGGCCATGATCGTACAGCTTCTATCTTAGAAGGGTCCACTGAGATACCTGCGCTCGAGATGACATGACCAAGGAATGATACCTGATCAAGCCAGAACTCGCATTTGGAGAACTTCGCATACAGCTGGTTCTCGCGCAGTGTCTCAAGCACTTTCCTCAAGTGAGTTTCATGTTCCTCTGCTGATTTGGAATATACAAGTATGTCGTCGATGAAGACAACCACTGAAGTGTCCAACTGCTCGCTGAATAAACGATTCATGAGGTCCATGAATTTAGCTGGTGCGTTTGACAAACCGAATGGCATCACCGTGAATTCGTAGTGGCCATATCTGGTACGGAATGCCGTTTTCTCAATGTCTTGTTCTTTGATTGCAATTTGATGATACCCAGAATGGAGATCAATCTTGGAGAAGACCGATGCTCCTTTCAGCTGATCGAATAGGTCGTCGATGCGTGGCAATGGGTATTTATTTTTGACTGTGACCGCATTCAGCTCGCGGTAGTCAATACATAGTCGGAGACTACCGTCCTTCTTCTTCACGAAGAGAACCGGTGCTCCCCAGGGTGATACGCTCGGGCGTATAAACCCTTTGTCTAGAAGGTCTCTTAACTGCTCTTTTAGTTCGGTCATTTCTACAGGTGCCATGCGGTACGGTGCCCTGGCAATGGGACCGGTACCTGGCAATAGATCAATTTCAAATTCCACTGCTCTCGGTGGTGGCATGCCGGGTAGCTCCTTAGGGAATACATCGGGAAATTCGGATACAATGGGTACTTCATCACTGAACTATGGATCTCGCTCCAGGTCTTGTACATAACATAGATACACCTCTTGGCCCTTTCTGAGCTCCCGGTACATGGCCATAGCAGATATGAGTGTGGTCGAAGGCTCTCTCGGTCTCTGGCGGTAAGATACCGTAACCCCAGAAGGACTCTTGAGCAGCAAACGATGCTCGGCGCAGAGGATTCTACCCTTATGCCGCTCCAACCAATTCATTCCGATGATTAAGTCGAATCCCAATCCATTGAATTCGATGAAGGAAATGGGAAACGATTCGCCTTTGATTTTGATGGTGGCTGATTGATAATAATTGGTACACTTTACTCGCTCCTTCGATGGGAGAGTAACCATGAAGTTCGGTAGCTCATCCGCATCTAGCTTCAACCTCTTCACGAAAGATGGTGATACGAAAGTGTGAGAGGCACCGGAGTCGAATAACACATTGGCATCAATGCCATTTACTGGGAAGGTTCCCGTTAAGATGGTGCCGCTTCTGCCGGCTTGTGTTTCGGTGAGGATGCTCAGGATACCTTCGGTACCGAGTCCACAACCTATTGGATTCACAATTGGATAAGTATTGATGGTGGACACAAGTGGAATTAAATCAACACTGCTCTTTATTGATAAACCAACCATCATACATGTCGTGTCTCTAATACACGTTACTAAGACATTACATGACACTATGAATTTAATACTTTCTAAAGGTAAGGTTCAGGCGTCCTGGTTTCATGTGTGTGGCATTGATTATTGTCGGCGGTGCCGTATTCAACTTGATCTTGTTGATCCCGTGATACAGCATCCTAGAGTTTCCACCCATGATTAGGACATCTCCTGATCTCAATACCAGTTTCTGTGCGAGGTCCACACACTTCTACTCGCTATACAGGAATACGGCGTCATCACCAATGGACCAAGACACTACGGGCACTCCTTGTTCAAGAGATTCCGCTGTCTTGTCCTTGTCTTGGTGTAACCCAAGTCGTCCTTCTTTCTCATAGAAGTTGACGATACAGAGGTCCGCTTCAAGTGCGGGGATCGGTTCATGTTCGCATTGTTGTGCAAGTTCTACTGCTTGTGTGACGAGTGTCTGAAACTCTGGTGGTATTGTCGGTGGCGTCGCTCCATCTTGTGCTCGTGTCTCCTGGTATGTCTTGGTATAAGGATTCCAGTCCTTTCCCAAGCACATCATTTTTAGCTTCATCTTTGCTCCACCGGGGAATTCGGGTGTGTAAAATCCACCTTGACCCGTTCCTAGCTCGTTGCATCTTTGAATGATTGAAATTTGCGCTTCGGGTGTCAGGTATCCCCTTAATAAGATCATACCTGGTCGGATGACCTGACACTGTTCGTTGGTGTAGTAGTGGTTGGTGATGTCGATCTCTTCTTGATTCAGTTTTACCGGTATCGGGTAACAGATACTAAAGCTTCCTATGGTTGTAAATTTCATCTACGGTGAGTACTAGTTTCAACTACTTCCATTTCGTGCTTAATACACACTTCATTTCATTTACTCATGCATCCACTCATACGGTTACTCTATTACTCAGGCATGCTACTTCAAGGATTAAAGGTTTAGATTATTACCTGGGCCGGATTTAGAACCGGACCCATCACGGTCAATCACATGAAGGACAGGCTGCCTCTGAGGTGCACCCCGCGGAGGTCCCCGGGATCCCAGTCCCTGTGGTGCCTGCTGGGTCGGTGCATCGCCAGATGCAACCTCCTTGCCTTCCCTTTGCCTGTAGCTTTGGTAGTTCCCCTTTGGCTTCCCATTCTCTGGGCACTTGTTAGCTGTATGTCCTAGCTTCTGGCAATTGTAGCATTTGATGTCTCTCCCATAGCAATCTTTGCCGGGATGGTCCTGATTGCACTTTCTGCACACATAGGTGCGGCCATCGGAGAAGGTTTTGGTGACACCGGAGCCAGAACCTGAGGTTAGAGGGTTAGCACATGTGTGCGTGGGTATACTAGATACATTACTTGTACGATTACGATTTAGGAATAGAAGTTTACCCTTTGGTGGGTGTGATCTCAGTGGCTTTGCTGCCACCGGTGCAGAATAACCAAGCTGAAGAAGCTCAACTGGTTTGCCCTGCTCAGCATGGGCACTGCTCTCACCTGGGGATTTCTTTTGGGATTGCTGAAAGAAATTCCCCTTCTTCTTTTTCCAACTCTTCCCCTGGTTCTGCTCCTCAGTACTGGTGTTTTTGTTGTTGGCTTTGCGCTTCAGCGCGGTCTCTTCATCCCTTAACTGGCAAGTGATTTCAACGCGAGAAGCCGCGTGATAACACTCCTGAAATCTCAGGTATTAGCCGGGATTCTTATTTAAGAAAAGATGAGGAAAGGTTCAAGGAATTCAAGGAATTGAAATGATACTAAGGGTTAACTGATATTTACCTGAAGGGAGGTAAATCTCGTGTAGCCCATACCGTACCGAAGGCGATGGCTCAGACCGCCATAGAAGCGATCGACCAACACCTGGCCGGTGTATCCTAGGTCGGGTAGAAGACGGAGGATGGAGGTGAAGGTGCGGTAGTACTCGTCGACAGACATCTTCTCTGTCATTTTCAAGGCGTCTAGCTCTAGCCTTTTCTTGGTCTTTACGTGCTCTGGATAGTACTTGGATCGGAGGAGTGATGCAAAAGACTCCCAATCGAATGTGGGATCGCTGACGTGCTCATGCTTGATTAGCTTCCACCAATCCATCGCAGCATCCTTCAGATAATAAGCAGCAACTCTGACTCGAACTCCAGCAGGAGCTTCGAGAGTTTCGAACGCTGTCTCCATCTCGGAGATATAGGCTTCGAGCTTAGCCGGATCACTCTCGCCCCTAAAGCAGGGAGGGCGGAGTTCCGCTATAGCTTTTACCCAGTTCGCTTCTCTGGGTGGCGGGGGAGGGATTGGCCCCGCTTGAGTTTGTTGGTTCTGTTGGGTTTGTTGCACGGCTTGGATAACTTGTGGTAGCATCTGCGCTACCGTGGCGGCGACGATCTCAGCTATCGTCTGCGCGCCGGGTCCGTCATTGCCCCCTCCTCTAGGGCGACCTGGACCTCTTCCTGACATCTGAATATTTAACATCCACATTAGGCTCCGCAAGATATGACTCAAAGGTCTTGGAATTTAAACAAGGTATCGTTCCTAAGAACGTCAAGGGTATCCGTTGTTAACAACGGTAGTTCCTAGTTAGGTTTCTAAGTATCCGTCTTAAGACGGTTGAAATCCTAACTCGGTAATCCCCTATGCTCGGTACTAAGGACATCAGAGCGTAACTACGCTCTGATACCACTTTTTGTAACACCCCAACCGCTAATCCTATGCTTACCATCTAATCGTCCTGTTAATCCTACGAGTTCGCAGCGGAAATATTACTACTTACTACGGCGGGTGGTACAACGCCGCTAACCGCCCATACGGCTAGCTAGGCTTACCTTACTTACAGTCACGGTCTGATGAACATAGTGTACCGAGCTACTAAATTACTTACCAAAATACCATATACCAAATACTTACATCAATGGATCACCGAGTATTTAAGTGTATTCAATTACATCCTTTCTAGGTTCCAAAAGAGTGAGTTTCTACCAGCTACTCATCTATACCAATTCCCATTCTATCAAAATCCAAAAAGGTGTACCCCATGGTACACCGGCTATTCAAAAACTACAGCCATGTACTACTCAGTACACCAATCATAA
The DNA here is from genome assembly GCA_023374045.1 of Limonium bicolor. Classification (NCBI taxonomy): domain Eukaryota; kingdom Viridiplantae; phylum Streptophyta; class Magnoliopsida; order Caryophyllales; family Plumbaginaceae; genus Limonium; species Limonium bicolor. Next base: position 261,992,751 of record CM041776.1, read on the forward strand.
ATTCATTGTTTACAATCCAAAAAGAAAGACAAGGAAATTAAACTTCAACTCTCCTAGTCTTCATCCTTCGCGAGTACCTGCGTGTAGTAAAAATGGTGCCCCAAGGGGCTCAGCAAACGCTGCGTATAAACTCCGCATATACCGCGTGCTAGCTAGGGCACGCTGACTATTTGACGTCCACTAAACATGTTGTTCATTAATTACATACATACATGCTTTACATACATCATACAATCATGGTCAATACATTACACATTCCAAGGCAACATTACAATAACACGCATCGTACTTACCTTCACAATGTTAGCCAAATTATGCATCCGGGTTAATCGGAATGCTTTTACTCTTTTACTCATTACTTACTTATTCTTACTTACACTTCTTACTTTCATTTACTTTACTTACTCATTCTTACTTACTTACTCATACTCAAGTTAAGTCGTCGGGACCTCCGGCCCTGGGGACTACGCCGTCCCACCTCCGGGATTTACTTGACTCACCAATCCGGGATGCTACCCACTTAAGGGATTTGGGCCGCGGACCAGTTTAAGAGTCAGGAATTGGAGCCAACCTCTCGTGACTCTGCATCCTCACGCGTGGCCGAAACTATATCGGACTTCTACTCATTCCAATTTAATTACCAATTTAAGTTATAATGGTTAGCTTGTTAGGAATAAGTTAGAAGCCCAAACACAATAATAAACGGTCACGGTACAGTACATCATACATACACACATTCATTATCATCCATACATTTCATGAATTATACAAACTAAGATTTAAGAAAATATTCACAACATACAACACTACATATTCACAAGTATGCATATTAACTCCGATTCGTGCATTTATCTTATTTGGTGATCAATTAGCACACAACACAAATCAGAGTAACCAAGATAGCATACGGGGCATGAGGAATCCATACCGTTCACCGTTGTACGTATTTCCGAACGTCTCCCGGTGTCACAAATCAAGTCCTATTATATACATACAATTGAATGATTAATCTAACTATCATTAATTTAACTCATACTTACTATGTCCTTATACTTCTTACACTTACACATTACTTACTTATTTTTCATTACCTTAAGTTTATTTTTTCTTACTTAATATTGGCATGCTTACATACATGTACATATAATATATATATATAAATATTATATATATTATTTAATTTAAATATATATATTTTTTTTTCGACTGGACCGGACTTGCGACCGACCTTGCAAGTCCGGTCCATTCCAGTAGCTCACATTACCGAATTTTCCTAGCCCGACCGAACTTGCAAGTCCGGTCGCAAGTTCGGTCCATCCAGTAGCTTGCATTACGGGAATTTTTCTGGCCGACCGAACTTGCATGTCCGGTCGCAAGTTCGGTCCATTCCAGAAGGTTTCATCGGGGAATTTTTCTGGCTCAACCGAACTTGCAAGTCCGGTCGATTCCAGTAGGTTTCAGACGGGAAAATTTTTTTGGTCCGACCGAACTTGCAAGTCCGGTCGCAAGTCCGGTCGATTCCAGAAGCTTCCCGTCTTTGTAATCTGGGCTCGACCGAACTTGCAAGTCCGGTCGCAAGTTCGGTCCGGCCCAGTATTTGCATTTTTATTTCTGTTTTCAGTCCTCTCTTTTACCCATTACTTCCCCATTGTTCCTACACTTAATCCCACATGTTTTAACACTAATTAAACCTCTTAATACACCCTAGTTCACTCCTTAACTCCTTACACAATTCTATACTAATTCACTCACATGATTTTCCAAGTTTCTTTTCAACACTCACCTAGTTTCTTCTCTAGTTGCATTATGCTACAGATTTTAACACTTACACTCCTCTTCTACATCTCCCTCTTCTATTGACAATTCTACCACTCCTAATGCATTTAGAATACATTATCTATCTCTCTCAACTTACCCTATATCTCCCTCAAACAAAATCTGTTACACACACACATTAGTCACCTAGTTTCTAGTTCACTAAGTGTTCTAATTCTAGGCAAATTTTGCCATAGTCTCCCCTACATTTTTACACTCTCACCACATTGTTTACACTCACATTATTATCTCTTCACCTGTTTTCAACAACCAAAAAATATACAAGCTCCCATATACAATACCAATACTAAAACACTCATAAAAATTCCTGCACTCAACATTCATTCCCAAACTAGTTTGTAACAGTTTTTAAACTTGTTTCCAAGGGTTTAAAACACTTACATCCTCTCATACATTACTCTACTACACAATACCATTTTCATTACTAAATTCAAACTTATAAAATCTGTTACACATACATATACAAGACTACACAAAAGAGCATTCTTACCTTGTTTCTCTTCTAGATTTTCTTTCTCCTTCTTTCTTCTTCCTTCCTCTCTTTCTCCACCGGTTTAGCAACCACAAATTCTCTACTCTACAACCCATGTACATACACATTTCAATACACTAAAACTAACCCTAACTATTATTAAGCTTTAAGTAGGTTTTAGGGTTTAGAATTTATTTTACCTTCCAAGGGTGTAGGAGTTGTTTGGGTTAGCTCAAGAACAATGTTTCCTCTCCTCCAACAAAGCCAAAATCGGCTAGAACACAAGGGACCAAACAAGGGTTTAGTCTAAAATTCGTTTTGCCCTTAAAGGCTAGAAAAAGATGGAGTTTCAAGAAGATTTTTACCTTAAAAGAACAAGGAGAAGGAGGGCCTTCTAATGGTGGTCTTGAAGCTCCAAATGGGACATACCCATGAAAACGAAAGTTGCCCTTTTTGAATTTTGGAAAGGTAGAAGTGTAGCTCTTGATGAGAGGATTCCAATGGTGTAGTTTTTATAATTTTTGGAGCAAGTTTGATGGAGTTTCAAGAGGAGAGAAGTGAGGTTTTGTGGGTTTGCTTCTAAAACACCATGGAAATCGCATGAGGAGGAAGAAAGGAGAAAAGAGAGAGTGAGGGAGTGTGCATACGTGAGTGAGAGGATGAAATGGAGGAGAGAGAGAATAAAGTGAGGTAGTGTAGTTACTTATTGTTTTTGTCTTTTATTAATAAGAGGAGAGTGTGAGAGAGTGTGAGGGGGGGGGGGAAATAAATCGGACCACTGCACACACACACTCATGTACATTTTTATTTTCAATAGTGGACACGTAAGTTTTGGTTATTTATACTTCTACCCCACAACTTCCCGTTTTTGACAGTTTTTACTAATTTCTCATTTTCTTGATTTTTGTTGGTTCTAAAGCTTCACTAATATTTATTAATGATTATTTAGTTGACCAAAATTGTTACGAGTCTATTTGACCCGCTTAAAGACACGTTTTCCCGGTTACCTCGAAAAACGCGCTTTAAGGTTCGTTAGTGATTTTAATCCGTTTTAAGGATTCGTTTTCTTCGGGATTTGTTCCCTCATGATTATTTATACTTAATTAAGCTTCTAAATTATTCATTAGCCTAATAAATCACTATTTTTAATTACGGGGTATTTCACTAAGTTATTGGATTCGAATTTACTTAATCATTAACCTTGGTTTTTATATATTCACGATAATTTATAAACGTTTCCACAGATGATTAGAAACATGTACATAGCCTCTTATAATCGTTAGTATCATTATTTTAAAAAGGTGACACTAATTGTTATATATCATTTTCTTTGGTTGTTCTTATCGCTTCACTGTGTATAAGAATATATACTTTCTACCACTGATCAGTTTACAAAGCTTGGTTGATAGATGAATCTGAATGTTATTTTGGAAACAATAAACTGAGTTATTGGAGCCGATTTTACATATTCATTAACCTTGGCTTTTATGTACCCACGATAATTTATAAATGTTTCCACATATGATTATAAACATGTACACAACTTCATATAATTGTTTCAATCACTATTTTAAAAAGATGACACTAACTGTTATATATCTTTTCCTTTGATCATTCTTATTGAATTATTGTGTATAAGAATACTTTCTTACCATTTATTAGTTTACAGATTTTGTCTAATTGATAAACCTGAAGGCTATAAATGTTTAGAAACGATAAACTAAAATGTTAACCTTGGTTTTTACGTATCTATGATAATTTATAAACGTTTCCACTGATGATTAAAAACATGTACACAACCTTCTACAATTGTTTTCATCACTGTTTTAAAAATAGATGATACTGATGGTTATTTATCTTGTTCTTTGCCCGTTCTTTTCGAATCATTGTGTATATGGATCATGGTGTATACTCAATTTTTTCATACACAAAAAACATTATACGTCAAATTTGTTTAATTTGGAAAAAATATAAATATTAACTTAGTGTTTTTATATTAGCAACTTTTTATTTTTATTTAATTGATTAAGACATATTTTTGAATTGATATATGCTCCATTATTTACATATACGTATAAATAAAAATATTATAAGATTAAAATGTATTATACAGTAGTCATATATACGTGTATATAATCATGTAAACGTTTTGTATAACTAATGAATTGTTCCACAATGATTATAAGTAAGTATGCATTAAGATATTAAAAAAGAACAAAAAAAATAATATAAAAAATATCATGCACTCAAAAAGTCACCCACACGGTATGACTGTTGGACACATTCAAACGAAAAAAAAAAGAAGAAAAGAACGGGTGCGTCCGTCATTTTAGAATTTTTGATGACCACCACATAATCCGTACTCATAGTAATGGACACATTTATAAAAAGGCTTAGATACGTTTTTAGTATTTTCTCGAAAACTATTTATCATCTATCATAAATATACTTTAAATTCAAAAATATTTTATAAATGTATATATTTTAAACTAATAAAATAAATATCAATAAATAATTATGTATACTATATACACGTTCATAGACGAGGTCATTCATTTTTGAATCAATATATAGTTATTTTTCTGTAAATATGTGTAAAAGTTAAGGTTTATTAGATTAAGAAAGTATTATTTAATGATCATATATCTATACATATTGTGATAACTTTTTCTAAATAATTGATGACTTATTCATAAACAATTATATGATTGAAATGCTGTAAAAGAAAAATAATTATAAATAGTATAAAAGAATAACATTTGTTTGTTAGTGCTATAATGAAAGAAAAAAATACGTCCGTCACGTTGACACAAAATTTCCATATGTCGGTAGTATCTCAATCGGTCTGATGAGCTACAACCAACTATAGCTAGGATGGCTACATGTAACTTGGTACGCCGGAGTTACAACCAAATAATTGCTTACCTGGCAAGTAAAAAGAAAAAATGTATTTATTTTACTTTAAAAAAACAAGTAAAGCTGACGCTGCTAAGGATGATAGTGCACATAACATAAAAGAAAACTTGTATAGATGGTCATAAAAACATGTACAAAAGTTCATTAAAACATGTACCTCCTCACGTAAAAATAAGTACATTCTCGCATTAAAAACGTGCAGATGGTCACATAAACCTGTACGAATATTCATTAAATATGTATATTCTTAGATTATAACCTGTACAGATAAGGGTGAAAACTTGTACAGATGGTCATACAAACATGTACAGATGTTCATTAAAACATATACATTCTCATAACTGAAAACATGTACAATCGAACATTTGAACATGTACATCCTCACATGAAAACATGTACATTCTCACATTAAAATATTACATCCTTACATTAAAGTATAAAACGTCTTCCAAATAGATTACCCTAAGTCCACACACCCTAAAGCCCACTCTAAGAAAGCTAAAAAACGTCGAAGGCATTTTTAGGGTTTGAAGTGGAGGGTTTAGGGTACCATAAACCCTAAAAACCTGTCGAGTTAGTTGCTACAATGTAAAGTGTAAAATGGCTTCCAAATAGATTACCCTAACCTCACACACCCTAAAACCCACCCTGGGAAAGCTAAAAAACGTTGAAGGCATTTTTAGGGTTTGTAGTGTCGGGTTTAGGGTCTAATGGCCGTATACCCGCTACCATAAATCCTAAAAACCTGTCGAGTTAGTTGCTACAATGTAAAGTATAGAACGATTTCCAAATAGATTACCCTAACCCCACACACCCTAAACTCCACCCTAGGAAAGCTAAAAAACGTTAATGGCACTTTTAGGGTTTGCAGTGGGCGGGTTTAGGGTCTAATGACCCTTAAACCTGCTACCACAAACCCTAAAAACCTGTCGAGTTAGTTGCTCCAATGTAAAGTACCTAACCTCACACACCCTAAAACCCACCATAGGAAAGCTAAAAACATCGAAGGCATTTTTAGGGTTTGCATTGACCCTAAACCCGCTACCACAAACCCTAAAAACCTGCAGAGTTAGTTGCTACAATGTAAAGTATCAGACGACTTCCAAATAGATTACCCTAAGCTCACACACCCTAAAACCCACCCTAGGAAAGCTAAAAAACGTCGAAGGCATTTTTAGGGTTTTGCAGTGGCGGGTTTAGGGTCTAATGACCCTAAACCAGCTACCACAAATCCCAAGAACCTGTCGAGTTAGTTACTACAATGTAAAATATAGAACGGCTTCCAAGTAGATTTACTCTAACCCCAAATACCCTAAAAATCCCTAAAAACCTGTCAAGTGAGTTGCTACAATGTAAAAAACAGTAATATTTTAAATATATTATGCTTTCTTAAATTATGAGAGATTTAATTAATTTTACATATGAGTATTGTTAAAAATACCTTTTTGTAATATTTTGTATTAAATCGAAAATAAATGATGACTTATTTAAATAATATTTTCATCAATATATTCATCTTGATTTTTTATTCATCATTTCACAAGTTTTTTTTTAAAGTTATAATTATTATTAATTATTTCTCAAGGAAGACTATTCTGCCATTATCTGGTGTTTTTTCACTGGAAATTATCAAACTTTCATGACGACCCTTCAAGCTATTGATTTGACAATATTTTTATGGGCCGTGCAGCCCATTTACAGCACACAAAAGCAACGTTCGACGACTAAGTAGAGCGAGAAACACTTGTAGGAATTTTTGAGTCTGACGGGCTTCGGCACACGATGTCTGCAGAAAATCATCACAAAACAAGTAGCAAAGTAATGACAAATATACCCTCAAATGATAAATATACCTTCAAATGTAGCCATTGGTGGCTACAATCACCTGTAGCCAAGAAAATGCGGTAGTATCTCGGCCCCTACCGATATTTACCATAACAACTTCAAAGTTTGTTATAAATTGCTTTTAGGATCGAGGTAATATATTACAAATCTTCGTGCGTAAAGTTTGTTTATAATTAAATTTTAGAAATTTGTGGGACTAAATGTTATTATAATTTCAAAAAAAATCTGTATATTGGTTACTGTGAATTCTAAAAATTTTACTTTATTTATATAAACAATTACAGAAATTTTAGTTGTTTATATTTAAATTTTAGAAATTTGTGGGACTAAATGTTATTTCTAATTTCAAAAAATAAATCTGTCTAAAATTTTTACTTTATTTATATAAACAATTTCAGATATTTTATTTGTTTATATTTAAACTTTAATAATGTGTGGACAAAATTTTATTTGTTTTCATATTTTTAAAAATCCTTATAATTTTTTGCAGCAGTATAATATTGATTGTATTATATTATAAAAAATTTACTTGTATTTCATAAAAACAACTGGAGAAATAAAAAAAATGACTTCAAAACCATGTCGAGATTTAAAATTACAGCCTCATACTTTTGAAATGATGATTCTGTATTAGGAAATTTCATGAAATGCCACTATATTGTTGGCTAATTCATGAAATACCACTAAAAAAAAGAAAGTCACAAAATGCCACTATATTTTCATAAAACTCCATGAAATGTCACTATAGTCATTGACCAGATGGAAAAAAGACAAAAATACCCCTACTAGTTAACAAAGACTTTTAAAGTTCATAATATGCCCCTAAGTGATAAAAAATTTACAAAAATTCACAAAAATATCAAAATACAATAAAAATATAAAAAATGAAAAAAATGAAAAAAAAGTGAAAATCTCATAAATATTAAAAAATAAATATTTCATTTTTAAAAATTTATTCAGTACCATAAAAAGAATATTGTGTTCTAAACAAATAATTTATACTAAATTTTCTACCAATTTATACCAATTAAGTACCCTAATTTATACCAAATAAGTATCATATTTTTTACGATACATTTTTTTTATTATTTTCTATCAGTTTAAATTATTTCTTCAAAATAAATTATTATATTTAGAAATTTTAATTTTAAAATTTATTAGCAAAATAAAAATTAAATTATTTACTTTGAAGAAATAATTTAAATTGATAGAAAATAATAATTAAAAAATGTATGGTAAAAAATTATGGTACTTAATTGGTATAAATTGGTAGAAAATTTAGTATAAATTATTTGTTTAGAACACAATATTCTTTTTATGGTAGTGAATAAATTTTTAAAAAATGAAATATCTATTTTTTTAATAATTTATTAGATTTTCATTTTTTTCATTTTTTATTTTTTTATATTTTTATTGTATTTTGATATTTTTGTGAATTTTTGTAAATTTTTTATCACTTAGGGGCATATTATGAACTTTAAAAGTCTTTGTTAACTAGTAGGGGTATTTTTGTCTTTTTTTCCAACTGGTCAATGACTATAGTGGCATTTCATGGAGTTTTACAAAAATATAGTGGCATTTTGTGGCTTTCTTTTTTTGTAGTGGCATTTCATGAATTAGCCAAAAATATAGTGGCATTTCATGAAATTTCCCTTTTGTATTTGATGTTAGTTGTCAGATAAAATTAGAAAGGGAAAATTCACAAAATACCATGATTTGAGTTTATAATTCACAATATACCACTTTTTGAAAAGTTGTTCACAAAGTGCCACGATTTGAGTTTCAAATTCACAAAATGCCACTATTTGGTAACTGACGTTAGTTCTGCCATTAACTCCCTCTGGTAAATGACCAAAATACCCCTGACGGATTTTTTTAAAAAAAAACTAATTTGATTGCACTAAGTCGACTGTGCAACGACTATTTTTTTGAATTTTTTTAAAAGTTCACAAAATACCACGATTTAAGTTTATAGTTCACAAGATGCCACTATGTGGGTTTTTATGTTCACAATATGCCACTATTTAAGTTTCGATGTTCACAAAATGCCCCTATTTTTGCTTTAACGGCTAGTTTGAGCCCAACAGCTCTTTTTTTGCTTTATAAGGACCTTCTTACCATGTAAACAAAGCACAAACACCATACTAAAGCTATTGCCATGTTTACAACTACAATCAATGAAAAATTTCAAAATACTTATGAAAGTACTTCATATTTTGCGGATACATATTACAGTTGTAAATACAACTACACCCCAAAGAAACATGTTCTTCATGCTTTGCCTCATCTCTTCTTTAAGTTCTTTCTTTATTTCCTCCCTAATGCTATTGATAAGAATCACATCAGCTGCCATGCTCTCTTGATGTGGAGCTTCAGAACGAGCAGATGCAGCACTAAAAGTAGAAGCTATCATAGTTGAGTACGATTTGGTGTAGCCAGTTTGTCTTTACCTAGGATGAGGAGAGTATCGATCCTGCATCACTGGTGCCCACCACTTGAAAAAATCACATGCCCAACAGTTATAGTAAGCCCTTCCAGCCGAAGTTTCTTTGCGGGAGAGGGTAAGGTTTGATGGGGCTCCACATTTGCAATGAATTGTTTGAAATTTTTATTTGATTATAGTTGTAAACATGGCCATGGCTTTAGTATGGTGTTTGTGCTTTGTTTACATGGTAAGAAGGTCCTTATAAAGGTAAAAAAAAAAAGAGTTGTTGGGCTCATACTAGTCGTTACAGCAAAAACAGGGGCATTTTGTGAACATCGAAACTCAAATAGTGGCATATTGTGAACATAAAAACCCATATACTGGCATCTTGTGAACTATAAACTCAAATCGTGGTATTTTATAAACTTTAAAAAAACATTAAAAAAATAGCCATTGCACAATCGACTCAGCGCAATTCAAATTTTTTGTTAAAAAAAATCTGTCTGGGGTATTTTGGTTATTTACCATAGGGAGTTAACGGCAGAACTAACGTCGGTTGCCAAATAGTGGCATTTTGTGAATTTGAAACTCAAATCGTAGCATTTTGTGAACAACTTTCCAAAAGGTGGTATATTGTGAATTATAAACTCAAATCGTGGTATTTTGTGAATTTTTCCAACTAGAAAAAGTAAAGGGAAAAAATATGTAAGAGAAAATGTAAAAATTTAATATGACATATAATGTATATGATGTATAACAAACTCGTTTTCATAATCTCACAAAAGGATGAGACCATAATATGACGGCAAATTAGATGCTGTGGCGCACCCGTACCTAGTACGGTGCGGCAATATTATGTGGCAATCCCAGTCAGTGCTGACTGGATTGCTTATGTGCTATATAAATGATAATAAAACTTTGAATGATTGTAACTTTTAAAATATAAGTCCAAAATTTAAAAAAACTATCACTGTTCATCTAAATTCAAGCTTTTCAAAACAAGACCAGTCATGAATATGTTTTGACAACTATGAAGAAAAATTATTTTTTATGTTATGATGATACATTAAAAAGATGTTTTGATTCATTAATTTTGATATTATGATCCATTAAAATTGTTATTATGATTCGTCAACTAATAAGTGATGAATTAGATAACAAACTTCAGAACCGATAAAAATCATATTATTTTATAGTGTATTATTATTGTTGTATGGTGTATTTTAAACCTTAAATGGTGAATCATGTATTTTTCATACATACCTGTGTTGTATTATTGTGTAATTTTTTTTATTTTTATACGTATGCGATGATACACTAAAATGAAGATATGATTCATTAATTTAAATATTATGATTCATTAAAATTGATATTATGATTCATTAACTAATAAGTGGTGAATTAGATAACAAACTTCGGAACCGATAAAAAACATTATTTTTTTGTAGTGTATTATTATTGTTGTATGGTGTATTTTAAATCTTTTATGGTAAATCGTGTATTTTTCATACATACCAAATATTATTTTGTGGTGTATTATTGTGTAAAATTTTTTATTCTTATATGTTTGTGATGATACACTAAAATGACGATATGGTTCATTAATTTTGATATTATGATTCACTAAAATTGATATTATGATACACTAAAATGATGTTATGTGCTTACGATGATACATTAAAATGATGTTATGAATCTTAAGTCTCATTCATATATATAGATTTATACATGTAATTAATATAAAATTTTAAATTTCTCAAAACATATCCATGACTGGTCTTATTTTGAAGAGCTTGAATTTAGATGAATAATGGTATAGTTTTTTATTTTGGACTTATATTTTAAAAGTTACAACTAATTAAAATTACTATTGTAAAAAGATAGTCAAATCAGTAAAACAGCAACTGACTGAACTGACAAGTAGACTGGGCTGCACTATGTTGTACGCGGCAGGGCCACAGTTTGATTGAGACGATGGAAACTTAAAACTACTTTTTTTTTAAAAAAAAAAGTGTGCATATGTCAGGTTTGTATCGGACAAGAACATAATTCAACACACTTGCTAAATCTTGATAAGTTAACCATAGTCACATAAATTCAAAAAATTCAAAAGCAGGTATGACTGCGTTTCAAAAGTCACTGTCAAATCCAACGAATGTCTTCAAACGTGTCCATAAATAAAAAGGTTATATGCTTACCACCATAATCAAAAACCTTGGAATAAAATATTGAGATATGTTTAAATAAGAATACGAATAAGGGTCGGTCCATGATAGTGAAATTAATGGTGGTGGCATGCCAGCCTAGAGAGCTCACATGCCAAAACCAAGCTGTTCGTTGCTCAGATAACGCAACGGTATTCTGATAGTAGAATAATTTATTCAAACCTAATAATGCCAGTGCTTGGGAAGCTACTAATCAGGCCCAACCAATTATTACGAATATTATTGTACCCGGGCATTCAAATTCCTGACAGAGAGAGAACCAGCTAGCTAACCAAACTTGTAAAAAAAGCATTATTTTCCGCTACACGACTCCAGAGCAACATTCTTCTGCAAGATTGTGAGTAGCAGAGCTTTCGGTAAACTTACCAAGAAACATGACAATAATACTGCGGTATAACGTAGTTGAAAAGACAGAAAACGGGTATTCCTCTGATCTGACACTACGGCGAGAGAAGGGGCATCAACTATTCAACCATGGATACGGCAAAATAGAAACAAAACCACTAATCAGCAGTTTAATTGTGTTTGTACCCAACAAATTGCTTTTCAACATAGCAGTAACGAATGTAAAATATAACCCCAGAATGAACTAACAGAATCAAAAGTGAAGCTCAAACGTCAGTAGCCAGAGAACAAAAAGAGCAAAAACGCCCTACATGATAATAAAGAAGGAGAAAAATATGAAAGAATAAGCCAATCTGTCAAACAAGTTCGATAAACTTACAACCACCAACCAACTCGCTCTCTGATTTAAAAAGAATAATAGGAATCAAACCAGCAGCTAACAATGTGGCTGCCTGGCTGGCTAGCTAGCTGAATCCCAAGGTCAAAAAAGGATCTCGCATATTTACAACTCTCAACCAGGGAACAAAACCACCCCATAGTTTCTGGAACGAATGAAGCATTTATGTACAAAAAGTAACATTTAATCCCACCAAATGTATCTATCTCCAGTAGTGAGGCGTCATGTCATTTCCAGATGATTGATTCAGCATCTCCCACATATTATATTCAATCAGACACCAACAAAAGCAACGGCTGCCCTGCTGCCTTCCCAAATCTTCCTAGAGACGACATACACCATTATCTCACTTGCAAAGATGAAATTTCACCCCTTCATTAGCCCAGACCCCCATAAGACTTAAGGGGTAAATTTATTACCATCATCCCCCGATCACCCACTTTCTCTCAGGCAATTTCCAGGTAACAAAAACTTGTATTTATCCGCATTCTCCAACAGAAACGATGGGAGATGCACGGCCGAGAAAGAATGAGGCACAGGACCCATTTTACTGATTATATCTTTAAACGTGTACTCCTCAGGAATCATGTCAAACAAGTCTGCACCTTTACAAATCACTCTCTGGATTCTCTTAGGGTTCAGATAGTGAGAGAATCTTACCCTGTCATTGTGGCTGTAAGCTTTCATCTTGAACAAAAACTCACTAATGCGCCTGAAACAGAAGCTACAGTGCCACCCTGCATCTGCCAACAGCTCATCCGTCTGCCTGTAATGAGCGTATCTTGTCTTCCCAGTTTTGTACCTGTGAACTGAAGCCCTCCAGCTATTGTTATCCACGTGAAATTCAAAAGAGTATAGGTAGTTCCTCAACTGGAGATGAATGACTTCAGGGATCTCATCACACCATCGCAAGAGATTGATTGTGTGTCGGCTTGGGATCTCATCCACATCTGACATTATCAGGAGATCATCATCTGAGATCCCTCCGATCCTCAGAAGCTGATCCAGGGCGACTCTTTGATAGGCTTCCTCAACAAATGGATTTTCTCCTTTTATAAATCTCCCACCAATGGTCCCATAAGTCAAACGGGACTCTGCAAATTTGAACTCATCCCTGTGAGCAGCGAATACCAGCGGCTTAGGTAGACCAGTAAAAGTAGAGTTTGACTCGAGGAGGACAAACTGGGTAATGTAAGGGTACAACTCATTCCACCGAACTGTGAGAAGATCAATCTCATTGCTGAACAGAACAGCATCATAGACTCGTCTAGGGTAGTCTCTAACTCCCCAACCATGGAGCTTGCAGAGGTTTTCCATCGTCACGTTCTCATTGTAGTAATGAGGTATCTGATGGAATGGCTTTGGAGGTTTCTCCCACAATGGGCGCATGAAGTAGGAGATCTTCTGCCCGTGCATGTAGATGCCAAATAGAAACATAGGGACAAATGCAAATAGAAAGATGTACGTCTTCATGTCCACTCCTCGCAATATGCAACGCAGTCTGGCCAAGCCTAATCTGCTAGATTCCTACAGAAATGAGGGAGCAACAAACAAAGAAAGAAAGAGATGTTAGAAACTGAATACAGAAAACATCTGTTCACAAGTGCAGCGATGTACTATAATAAATACTTCTTGTCATGCTGATTACAAGTCATTCTCCGCGGAAAAAATAAGGAACCTCAGAGGGGTAACAGTTATTGGCTTCAAGAGAGGAGTACTACAGCTTGTCCCCTTCGGGAAGAGGTAAGCACGAACCCTAATGAGAAACAATTGCATCGAAAAGTCTCGACCACATCCATGCCCTAACCCCCTTCTATTATATTCTAGTACACATTACCAATTTTGTTGTATTTCGGTCTCGCCAGAACAATAGGGTTGCAAAGTAGCAGAAATTCGAACATAACTGACTAGTAAGGCTATGCGAATAATAAATGTTACATCCCAGCAGCACCGTATTTACCAGAATGACAAAATTTTCAAGAAAAACCAATAAGCAAAATCGACAGATGACGAAGAAGCGTATCAACGGGCAAAATGTCCAAATTAATTCAGTAACGAAGACTGGAAAAGCCAGTGAAGGACAATCTGTCGGTATGTATTAGCAGATCGGGGGGAAACAGAAACAAACGAAGAAATTGACCGTAGAAGAAGAAAGCGCAACGAATCGGAGATGGATGAGAGAGAGAAATTACATGGCAACAGCAGTCGTCACAGATACTATCGGTCTTTTTAGAGCAGTAATGCCCCCCTTCTCCTCCCATCATCAACATTGTCGCCCCAATTGTTTTCAGTTCAATAACTTCTTCCACTATCAGCAAATAACTCGCCCAGATCAGCTCTCTTCACACTCAGAAATCAAATCGATCCACAAATTTCCGATCTCTACTACAACGTGAAGATCCAACAATCAAGATAGGCGGGAAGCAGAATGCTCGAAATTAAGATTGGCGTATAAGAGTAACAGGAGAGGTTCAGCTGCGGAGAATCGGTAAAAGTGACGGGACGAACGGTCGCCACTTTATATCGCTGGAAAAGAAAATAGATGGCAGTTGACAAAGTATTCTCGAAGGGGAAGAAAGAACCGTTTCTCTTCTTCTCCTTCTCGCTCTAGTCTCTTCTCTGTACCCAACTCGGTGCACTCCCTTTTCTCTCTGGATCTCCCCTTGAGACGGTTTCAGAATGTCCCTCGACGGCGAATTTACGCGGCCATCAGAATGTTAAGGAAAAGCGATCGAGGAGGGGTATCCACGTAATTTTAACGGAATTTTGTGTGCGCTGGCAGTAATGTATTCCTTTGCCGAACCGGGTGCTGGGGCCAGCGGAGGTGCTCCGTGTGGTTGGGCGAACCGCGTCGACCCAACCGACTTTTCTCGTTTATTTTTGTAAGGGGAAGGAACGAGTCAGGTCTGTGGCAGATTACCGAGTTGGAAAAAACGACATCATTAGACATTTATGGAGACAGACTTTTCTTTTCCTTTTTCTTTCGTGGACTTTTTCTATCGGTTGCTTAATATCGTTGCACTTCCGGCCCCTGTACAGGTGTTGAGAGGCAAATTCTACTTTCTGGAGTTACTCCACCTTCTAATATAGTTTCTATCACATGTGATTATATTACTGGTTCAACTAATATTAAGAGAAGATAAAAAATAAAAAAAGTTACAGAGGGGGCGAGCATGGGGTTAGACTAGGAGAAGAGAGAAAACTTTTTTTTTAAAAATGTCATAACTCACAAAATATAAGTGCAAAAATAAAAAAAAATTATACCATTGTTCATCATTTTTCGTGATTGTCAAAACAAGATGTTTTGGTAAACTTAAAATTTTATATTTTTAGAATGAGTATATGTTAAGTATTTTTAAAGTGAATCTTAATCATTAGCAAAATGAATCTTCTTTAATAATAAAATGAACTTTATTCATTAACAAAATGAATCTTACCCCAAACACTCTAGAAACCAAAATAGTAAAGTTAAAAACGTCGAAGGCATTTGTATGATTTATAGTGCAGAGTTTAAGGTTCACTTTCAATAGATGAAAGGTTAATACTGTTCTCGCATAAGTTTGTGACAGGATTAACTTTTACTAGTATTAAACAAATTATTCACTTTTCTTAAACCTCTTATTCACTTTAGTTAAACAATCTCTATTTACGAGAATCACTTTTTTTAAACCTCTGATTCACTTTTCTTAAACGCATAATTCACTTTATAAAAATCTCTGATTCACATTTCTTAAACCTCTTAATTACTTTAGTTAAACAATCTACGCTTACGAGATTCATTTTTCTTATTACTCTGATTCACTTTGTAGCAACTTGTGATTCACTTTTTAACAACCTTTGATTCACTAATCTAAAATCTCCAATTCACAATAGTCAAACAATCAGAATCACTTTAGTTAACACAATCTCTGTTTATGAGATTCACTTTTTTAAAAACATCTTATTCACTTTTACGCAACTCTCTGATTCACTTTTTAACAACTTTCGATTCACTTTTTAACAACATTTGATTCACTTTTCTTAAACTTAAGATTCACAATGGATTTTAAAAAATATGTACATACAAAAAATTAAAAAAATAAAAAATTATCAAAACATATTGTCTTATTTTGAAGAGCTCGAATTATGATGAACAATGATATAAAATTTATATTATTTGGACTTATATATAATAAAATACAACATTTAAAAGTTTTACAAAATGAAAAACCACAAAAAGACAAAATAGGTGCCACCTTGTAAGTTGACACCACCTCCATGTTCAAATTGGCGTTCTACTATACAACCGGAAGCACAGAGCATCGTGCTTCCGGTGTACACATGGAGAAAAAAAAGCAACGTGGATACGTGACATGTATTTGATATAATTAAAAGATTTTCTCTTTTGTTTTTAAAATTTAAAATTGAATTTTTAATTAGTTAAACCCAGTAAACTTTCAGCAAAAGATTCTCAGTTTTTAAGAAAAATCTAGAAGTTTAAAACAAATAATTCTAAAAAATTTAGTAATTGTTAAAGTAAAAGAATCTAAGTTTTAGGGGAAAATCTTGAAGTTTAAAACAAATACTTTTGAAATTTTTTATCTTGAAAACAAATTCTGAAAAATTTCAAACAAATAATTCTAAAAAATTTAGTAATCGTTAAAGTTAAAAAATCTAAAACTGAAAGTTTAAAACAAATAATTCTAAAAAATTTATTAATTGTTTAGTAAAAAAATTTTACTTTTAGAATTATATAATTTTCCATAAAACTAGTCTGAAATTTTAATATGAGCAAATTTATAAACAACATAAGATAAATTTTGAACAAATAGTTTAAAATTTTAAACAAATGGTTTAAAATATTGAACAAATGGCTTAAATGTTGAACAAATGGTTTAAAATGTTGAAAAAATGGTTTAAAATGTTGCACAAATGGTTTAAAATGTGTATTGCTAATAAGAACATGTAATTGATATTTCAAAATGGCGAAAAAATAATTTGAAAGAATCTAAGTTTGGAGGAAATCTTGAAGTTTAAAACAAATAATTCTGAAAATTTTTATCTTCAAAAAAAATTCAGAAAAATTCCAAAAAAATAATTCTAAAAAATTTAGTAACTGTTAAAGTTAAAAAATCTCGGTTTTAGAGGAAAATCTGAAAGTTTAAAACAAATAATTCTAAAAACTTTATTAACCATTAAAGTTAAAAAATCTCGGTTTTAGAGGATATTAATATTCTTTCATTATATAATTTTCCATAAAAACTAGTTTGAAATTTTAATATGAGCATTATAAACAACAAATTTTTTTTGAACAAATGGTTTAAACTATTGAACAAATGGTTTAAAATGTTGAACAAATGGTTAAAATGTTGAACAAATGGTTTAAAATGTTGAACAAATGATTTAAATGTTGAACAAATGGTTTAAAATGTTGAACAAATGGTTTAAAATGTTGAACAACGTGTATTGCTAATAAGAACATGTAATTGATATTTCAAAATGGAGAAAAAATAATTTGAGCAAATTTTAGTAAGAACATGAAATAATTTTGAACAAATGGTTTAAAATGTTGAACAACTGCATTGCTAATATGAACTTGCAATTGATGTTCAGAAAAATGGCAAAAGAAATATAAATGGTATAATTATATTGACATTATTTTACGATAAATTTTTGGATGAACAACTAGTATCACATTGTGAACAAGTTGTAAAAAATAATTGAACATATGGTTCAAAAAGATTGAACAACTAATTTTATATTTTTGAAGATAAACTTTCACTTAAAAAATGGAACAATATGAAGTAAATTTTGAACAATGTGTGTTAAAACTTGAACAAGTAGTACATAGTATCTGAACACATACTTGAAAGTTTTTAAAATGGTAATCCAAATTTAAACAGACAAATTATACTAACATTTTTTCACACCGGTGGCCAATTGGTTGAAGATGAAAGTAATGTGAGAAAAGTAAAATCTATCGTGTACTTGTAAAAAAATGAAGAGATCGATTGTTATATAACTTACATGTGGTTACGACATTGAGAAGTTTCTATGATTCTTCATCATTCAATTCTGTCGATTTATTCATCGATGCCAGTAGCGAAAATTTTTGGACTGATTTGAGCTTAATTTGAACTGACAGAGAGTAGAGTAGAAAAAAAGAGAAGAAGAACATTGATAATTGTGACAAGAACGAGGAGAAAAAAAGAGAAGAAGAACGATAATAATTGCAACAAGAACGAGGAGAAAAAAGAAAGAGAAGAAGATCGATTGTAAATATTTAAGAGAGATGAATATTTTAAAATCATAAATTGTTAAATAATTTTAATTAATGAAAAAGTTAAAATGATTTGTTTTGTATAATTCTAAAATAAGAAAATATAAAAATAAAAACTGTCACAAAATAGAAAATGTAACATCAACGACCGGAAGCACGATGCTATGTGCTTCCGGTTGTACAGTAAACTCTTTGGTGTTGAGAGGTAGTTTCAACTTTCAACCAGTTTTTTTCTGTTTGCCTAAACATTTGAATGATTATTTTTATTTGCGGTATGTTATTGAACATATCACTAATTTTCTTTTATGTCATACTCTATTCGAACCAATTTCGTCTTATTTGTTTTATGTCATATTTTTTCATTTCAATATTAAGTTTATAATATAAAATTAAATTTAATAATATATAATTTATTATATAAGAAATTTTTTATAAAACTTAAATTTGAAAAATTATTTTATATTATGTAGTATTAAATTGAGGACGGAGGGAGTATATTTACGGTTATTGATCAACATTTAAGTGTCTAAGAAAGAAAAATGAAAGTGAATATATAGAGTGAGTAACAACTAACAAGGGCATGTTAACACAATTGGTCTATTGGGTGTTAGCTATTATGCGAAGTAATGAGGAAAATAAAAAATTGTCAAAAAGATATATGAAAATCTCCCGGACGACTTCTAAGGAGAATGAATAAAATAATACTTTCATAGTAGATTCTACTAGTACTTGTATATGTTCTAAATACATATGTTTTTGGTTTAAAACAGGCTATTTTATTCTTACTTTTTACCTTGAAAATTGAAAATGAGTTGAAATATGGAGTTGACAAAAAAATAAGAGTTTCGGTTGGAAAGTAAATAATAAAAAAATATATAATTTATTGCAATAAAAGTAAATAAAAATAATATGAAGACCCGAAACAACATCAATTAAAAATGAGTATGTTATTTGAGCTAAATACATGACACATTCATTTAATCATGCAAATCTTTTCAAACATGACTACAAAAAGACTATTCAAATCGGTCAAAAGGTTAACAAAATTTCACAGAATACCATTTGAATTTTACAAATTATTATAGTTTAAAAAAAAATCTTATGCCACTGGGAGAAAAATTGGTTCATGATTCCATTCGAATACTTCAATTAAAAAACCTTACTTATATTAAAAAGTATTAGTTTAGTTCACTGATAAGTGTGAAACATATAGGCTTTTAAGGGATTAATTACCTTATAATCTGCTACAATTTAAGCATTTTTTCCCATTTATTCTGTGTTTTTCCTAAGATTGATGTTTTGATATGAATTGACACATTTTATGTGATAAATATAGGAAAACCCAGAGAAATAAAGATTTTACATCATAAGGATTGCAACGCAACAAACGGGGAACAAATCCGGAAAAAAGAGGCAAAGATTGGTCACGTCCGGGTCAAGATAGCCGGACGCAAATCCGGACGTCACATGTCTGGATCCGGACGCAAGCCGGACGTGACCCAAACTCCAGATCTGAGAGTTCTGTGTCTTGTCCGGATCCGGACAAAGATCCGGACACACCCTGAGTTTCAGATCCAAAACCGCTGTCTCACGTCCGGATCCAGACACAGATCCGGACGTCACACAGAAACGAAAAATAAAAACGCATGCGCTGATAATCGGGCTTTCGGCGCAATTATCAGCCGAGCGGCGGTTTAGCCCATACTTCCCCTAAATTAATACATGTCCATGCTCAATTAATTACCAAATCACCAAACTTCCACTAACCTATGTTTTTCTTCTAAGCCTATATAAACCCAGCTCCTGCTTCATTTCAAATCGTACCAGACTCTCTGAGTCTAAACATCACTCTCCTCCTCTCCCTCCATATCATCTGTTCATCCACGATAATCCTCCATCTCCATTCACAAATTTTCCTCCGTAAATCTTCCCCCTCACTCACAGACAGAAACCTGCTCACGGGACTTCACTTAGACGCGTCCGGATTGACGTCCGGATCCGGACAGGGCCAGGACAAGGCGTCCGGATCTACGTCTGACCCAAGACAGCCGGACGTGACACAGACAAGAGTGGAATTTGCAGAATCATCGACGGCTTCTAAAATCAGTTTTTCTGCTAAATCCCTCTATCTTTATGCTATTTATATTGAGCATTGTTATTTTGTCTATGGCTGAGTAGTCACTTTTATTTCGGTTTACTATATATCTCTAGATTCATTATTTCTGAACCTTTGTGATCTTCTGCAGTACTTTAGAATAAAGTTCTTTTCCCTTATGAATTCCTAAACTTTCTAATTTGATCAATTATTGAGTTTATCAGTTTGTTAGCTTATAAGTGAGAACTACGGCTATCAATTGACTATAGGGAAAAGGACCAGTTAGTATAGAGATGGTAATTCCTCTAAACCACTAGCTGACCATTAATCTAGACTATGCTTAAAGCAATTAGTAAATAGTGGATTCATAACGAGAGTTAGGATTCGGTCTTTGCTAATTAGAATTCGTGGAACGGGAGACCGAATACGAGTTATCCTTATTCTAGGGTTTTATTCATAATTCTGTAGAAATCACTTAGGAGAAGAAACTGCAAATCTAGAGAGAAGTAGTAAACCGGAATGTCCTTTATCGAACAAAAACCAAATCAATTATTTACCTGTTATTTATTGTTTATTGAACTCTTTTACAACATTCACCATCACACACAAAAACCCCCAATTTCCTGTTATTTATATAATTCTTGTTTGTGTGTAAGTAGAAATTAAACTAGACCCTGCCTCCTTTGGTTCGATACTCAGGGAATACTCCGAGATTTAAACTTGCTATAATCGACCGGTACACTTGCCGTTAGGTTAAACCCCCAACAACAATTTACCTTTAGGTTTTACCCCAACAAGTTTTTGGCGCCGTTGCCGGAGAGGCACGGTTGCTTAGTTTAATTTTTATATTGGTATTATCTCATTTAATTTTGTTTTGTTTTTGCTTTTTAGTTTATTTTTGTTTTGCTTTGTTTTATTTTAGTTTCTTTTGTTCATTTTCTTAGCTTTGTGCAATTTGTTTCTTATTTTTGGTTCTAGTTTATTTTGGTTTTAACCGATTAAGTTTAGTTTTACAACTACATTACTGTCAGTTATCTGATTTTGGTTTATGGTTAAAACTCGTTCTGAAGGAAATCCTGAATTTGAGCTGGAACCTGAGATAGAGCGACTTACAAGAAGAAGTCGTCAGGGATTGGTACTGGAGTCTACAATTGAACCAGAAGTATTTTTCAAAGACTCACCAGGGGATACCTTTTCCAGAAGAAGAGTATCTTATGGACGGTATCAGCTGAGAAAGAAGGATGAACAACTACACTCGTCTGAATGTGGAGGGACTCACATCACCAATAGTAATCCCTACACTACCAGAAGGGGTAGAATGGAAATTCAAGACCCATTATGTCACGATGGTCCTGAATGCTCCACAGTTCAGTGGAGTAGTTACTGAAGACCCAAATGTTCATCTTACATCCTTCCTACAATTGGTTGGAGCATGTTCAACACCAGCTCCTCAGGAGGTAGCCAGGCTAACCTTGTTTCCTTTTTCACTCAGGGACAGGGCTGCAAAGTGGCTGAACTCCCTATCTCCAAACAGTATCACTTCCTGGAGTGAGCTAGCAAATGCGTTCCTAGCAAAGTACTTTCCACCATCCCGAATGCTGACAATGAGAGGTGAGATCACGAACTTCAAACAGTATAGCGGTGAAACTCTTTCTGAAGCTTGGGAGTGATTCAAAGGAATTGTAAGAAGAGTACCACATCATGGTCTGGGAGAAGAAGTTGTATTGCAATCATTTTATAAGGATCTAGACCCCCAGAGCCGTCTATTAGTTGATACCTGCGCAGGAGGAAGTCTTATGGAGCTTCCAATAACCAGGATAAAGGAGTTGTTGGAAACTCTTTCCAATTCAGCTAACCAATGGGGAGGTGCTAGAGTTGCTACTGAGATCTTTCCCAAGAAGAATGTAGGAATTTATGAGGTAGACTCGAATACCCTCTTAGCTGCTAAGATGGATAGCATTTCTAAGCAGTTTGAGAAGATGTGCACACTGATGAACCCAAAATCAAACGCATCGGCTATCACTGATTCATTCCCTCAATGTGAGTATTGTGGTAGAGGTTCTGACATATGCCAGTGTGTTCCATTGCAAGAAGAGGCAGCAAACTATGTTGGTAACAGACCGGGTAATTATTTCGGAAATCAAGGCAACCCGGGTTACCATTCTCAGCAGCAGAATCGTTACCAAGCTGGCGGTAATAGCAATTACAACCAAAGACCCCAACAACAATATAATTCCTCTTATCAGAAGCAGCCACTACAGAATCAGCAAGTGCAAAATACAGATGCTGGTGCGTCCTCTAGTATGGACGAAGTTCTGGCCAGAATGAATGATTTCATCACGGTTAACACCAAGAAATTTAATGAGCTAGAGGCTTTCAATCAGGAGCAGAGGACCTTCAACAATGATCAAAGGACATTCAACATGAACATCGAGACTCAGCTATCCCAGATATCACAGCAGTTAGCTCAGCGTCCTTTGGGTTCTTTGCCCAGTCAGTCAGAGCAGAACCCGAGAGAGCATGCCAAGGCAATCACGTTGAGGAGTGGTACACAGCTTGATCCGGTGATCCCTGAAGCTGAGGCTCCTCTTCCTAATGTTGAGCGAAATGAAGAAACTACACCAGCAGGTTCTCAGAAGGAACTAGTTGAAGAGGAGGTGGCGATTAGCAAGACTCCTAAGATTTCCCCACCTTCACGCCGTGCAGTTGATGAAGCGTCGGTTCCTTTTCCAAACCGGTTGAAGAAGAGAGACCTGGATGAGCAGTTTGGTAAGTTCTTAAGTATTGTTAAGAAACTAACCATTAACATTCCTTTTTCTGAGGCGTTGAAGCAGATGCTAAATATGCGAAGTTCATGAAGGACATCCTGTCCAATAGACGGTCCTTAGTGGAGAAGGACACTGTGCAGCTTACCGAGAGCGTCTCAGCCGTCCTTTCGAAGAAGCTTCCACCTAAGCTTGATGATCCAAGTACTCCGGTCATACCTTGCACGATAGGTAATGTGCAATGTGGTAAGGGTTTATGTGACTTAGGTGCGAGTATTAATTTAATGCTCTTATCAATGTATTTGAAGCTTGGTTTAGGAGAATGTGAACCTACCCGAATTACTCTACAATTAGCTGATAGGTCAATCATCCTACCTAAAGGGTGGTAAGGGATTTAATTGTTTCGGTTGGTACTTTTGCTTTCCCTGCTGACTTTGTTATTTTATACATGGAGGAGGACAAGGTAGTACCGCTTATCTTAGGTGGACCATTCATGCGTACAACAAGGACCCTCATTGATGTTGAAGGAAGGAAGATTATACTTCAGTTACATGATGAGCAGCTTGCATTTGATATGACCAAGGCTACTACCCACCCTTCTGATGTTCATGCTTGTTTCAGTTTAGATTGTATTGATACCTTGATGCAGGACTATTCTTACAGCCCCACGGAGCTGGATGCATTGGAGAAGTGCTTGGTAGAATCCATAGAAACAGCTCATGATGATTCTGAGGTCTCTGCTGCAGCATTTCAGCTTGCTGCTGGGAAGCCATATAAGAAGATTCATAGAATCGAAGAGGAACCGCTGGACCGAGTTCCAAAGACGCTAGCTCCTTTTGTGGACTCACCACCTTCCCTTGAAATTAACCCTCTTCATAGTCACCTTAAATATGTTTTCTTAGTTCCTCCATCTGATTTGCCTGTCATTATTTCTAATAGTTTAACCAATGAACAGGAGGAAGCCTTGTTGCAGGTTCTAAAGAGGAACAAAGAGGCACTAGGGTGGTCCATTGCTGATATCAAAGGCATTGCCCCTACGTTCTGCACTCACCGCATTTACCTTGAGGAGAATGACAAACCAACGAGACAGCCTCAGCGAAGACTGAACCCGCACATGAAAGAGGTGGTTAAGAAGGAGGTTATCAAGCTCTTGGATGCAGGTATCATCTACCCTATTTCTGACAGCGAATGGGTAAGGCCTACACAGGTCATACCTAAGAAAGGAGGCTTAACTGTGGTGCCTAATGATAAAGGTGAATTAATTCCTCAGCGAACTATTACCGGGCATAGAGTTTGCGTTGATTATAGGAAATTAAACGCCGCCACTAGGAAAGACCATTTCCCCTTCCTTTTATTGACCAGATGCTAGAGAGGCTTGCAGGACAAGACTATTATTGTTTCTTAGATGGTTACTCCGGTTATTTTTAGATTCCAATTGCTAAGGAAGACCAAGAGAAAACCACTTTTACATGCCCGTATGGTACTTATGCTTATCGACGCATGCCCTTTGGTTTGTGTAATGCACCAGCTACATTTCAACGATGCATGACTACTATCTTTGCTGATTTATGATTGAAACGGGCATCGAAATCTTTATGGATGATTTCTGTCTTTAGACCTACTTTGATTCATGTTGAGATACTGATTTAATCTTAGCTAGATGCAAGGAAACTAACTTGGTGCTCAATTGGAGAAGTGCACTTCATGGTGTAGGAAGGGCATCGTGCTCGGACATAAGATTTCTAAGAAAGGGATCGAGGTAGACAAATCAAAGATTGAAGTAATAGAGCAGCTGCCACCATCATCGTCGGTAAAGGATGTCCGGAAGTTTTCTCGGTCTCACACAGGTTTTTATAGTGTTTTGTTAAGGATTTCCAAGATCTCTAAGCCTCTTTGTGATTTGTTAATTAAGGATGCTAAATTTGAATTTACAAAAGAGTGCTAGATGCTTTTTAATTTGCTCAGGCTTAAATTGGTTTCTGCCACCTATATTGTTGGGTGTAATAAACCCTAGGGGTAAATGTGTTGGGGGTTTAACCTAACGGCAAGTGTACCGGTCGATTATAGCAAGTTTTAAATCTCGGAGTATCCCTGAGTATCGAATCCAAGGAGGCAGCGGCTTAGTTGTGGAGGGTGATTTTCGGTATGAGGGGGGAGGGGTCTATCTAAATATGGTCTGACTAAAAGCCTAGATCCTAGAAATTGCCATTCCGTTGAGGGTGTGAAAACCTGTCACCTTGGCATCCCTCAAAACCTACTCTATCGTCCGTCTTTCCAGAAAGCATAAGGGGGAATGCTAGTGAGCACTACACCCGTCTCAATGGGCCCACGCGGATTATGCCTCTATAAGGCGGAATTGACTAGAGTCGCCACCTAGTTGACCTAAAGAACTAGGAAGGAAAGGGAAAGAGGGTTCTAAGAACCGTTAATTGGACTCTGAGATTGATATGGATAGGACTTATCTGGTCATGTCAGAGATTCTGTGTGGGTTCACTGGGTTACACCCCTTAGAAGTGGCAACGACCACAACTTCGGATTGGTGCCCGACGAAACCTCGGTCTCCAATTGTTCGGGATGTCTTCTTTCAAAACCTTTTTAGAGAGATTCATTTAAAGCCAAAGGATAGGATCAAAAGAGGAGTGAGGAAAGGATGATTTTGAAGAGCTAAGAATAGGCTGGTCTTGGAGTTGGTTTGGTTGGAGTGTGAGAGGTTTTAATTGCTCTGAGAGATTTGAAGTTGTTTCGGGCCTTCACGGGATTAAGAGGATGATGGGAGTTCTGAGGAGGTTAAAAGGGCATTTTGGTCATTTTTGTGGTGGAGTCAAAGGGGTATTTGGACCTTTGAGTGATTTGAGGAGTTTTTGTGTTTGCGAAGTTCGGATTTTGAAATGGTCGGGTTTTTGAGGTGTTTTGGGAAGTTGAATGTGTTGAGGTGCAATTCGGGTTTTAAGGATGGTTGGGGCGGGGGGAAGAGGATATGTGGTTTATAGGTATTCGGGTTTTGAAGATGTTTGGTTTCTGGGAGCCTCCAAGAATTGGAGGTCCTATGTGACTTAGAGTTGGTTCCGAGGAGGATTGAGAAGTGTTTAGGGGTCCTAGAGCTCTAATGGGAATGTTGGATTGGGTTATTAAGAATTGTCTCTCTTAAAGTTTTTAAAACCGAAAAATCATTTTTTGTTGTAAAAGGGCGGATAATCCCAAGGGATTACCCTATGTACCTCCTCGAACACGACATTAATTAATGGTAAGTGCCGAGGCTCGAAAGATGGGGCAATGAATTTATGTCGAAAAATAGGATTTAGAGAGAAGTATCATGAACGGGATACTCTCGGTCAAACCCTAATAACGTCTCTAACTCCGAGTTTAAAACATTAAAAACCGAAAACATTGAAATCGAGCGGAAGGGAGTTAGATGATTCTAAAATCCCGGCTGCAACTAGGAAGGTTGTTACTTCCCTAGCACCCCGCCTTGTAAAAATCAGGCTGCAATTAGGGGGGGTGGGGGGTTTGTCACCCTAATGCCCCGCCTAAGGAGATCCAGACTGCGACAAGGGAAGGTTATGACCCCAGTGCCCGCCTCGGATTTTTATTTTGGGAAGGAAGACAAGTGATGTTCTAACCATGGAGGAAATGTTTTGAAGGGGTTAGCATTTCTTGCTCCCCGAAAACAATTATTGGATTCGAAAACAAAGTTAAAAAGACTTTGAAAGTTGTTCGGAATTCTCGACGAAGAAACACTGATTTGAGAAATGTTCTTAGGAGAAAACTTTCTGTATATGTGAGAAGAACTTTCTGCGTTGAGAAGAGTTTTCTGCGATGTGAGAAGAGTTTTTCCTTTAAAATTCCACAAAATGGTTTCTTTTGAAAACTTGATGAAGTTTGAATAAAATGATTGTTGAAATCTGAGGAGAGAGTTTTGAGTTTGAAATTGAACAGGATTTACAAGTTGAGTTTGAAATTTGAACATGATTTACAAGTTGAGTTTGAATTGGATGAATTGAATTCGAGTTGAATGGAATTGGACTGAATTGAAATGAGTTGGGTTTGAATTGGGTTGATTTGAATTCGGGTGGGGTCGAAAAAACGAATCGGGTCAAAGTTGGATTAGGTCAAAGTTGGATTAGGTCAAAGTTGGTGGTCAAAGTTTTGGTCAAGGTCAAAGTTTTGGTCAAGGTTGGACCGAATGGGCTGATGGCCTGTATGGGCTTTGGCCTCGAAATGGGCTGGGCCTTGAAATGGGATTTATGAACTGTGGGCTGAAGTGGGTTTGAATTGGGCCTCAGAGTGGCCTTTTGATTTGAGGTGGTTTGAATGGCCATTTTAGAGATGGGTCAAAGATGGGTCTCATTTGATTTGGGCCAAACTTGAGTTCTAATTTGGGTTCAATTGGGCCTTAATGTTGTTTTGGGCCAGATTGAAGATCGGCCAGAATGAAATTGAATTTGTATTTAGATTTGAATTTATTTTCTTTTTGGGTAAATTTTTTTAATGAAATTTAGGGGTGGTTTGGGATAGGCTTTACAAGTGTGGAAGGTATGATTCCCCACAAAGCAAATCAGAAATAAGCTAGCTGTGGGGTACCCTCAAGGCTTAAAAGATTTTCAAAGTTTTGGATGGTATTGTTCCCCACAAAGCAAATCAGAAATAAGCTAGCTGTGGGGTACCTTCCAAGACTTTGATCAAAAGGAAAAGGGGTGACCTAAGGGGCCATCTAGGGTTCAACTAAAAGACAAGAAATGATAATAAATGTAACACAGAGAGAGAGATACGGCATTATGTACACAATGAGAGAATTAATCCATGATCAGAATAAGCAATGAATCAAACTGATGAGCATGATGAAGAAATGTCATTGTCAGAGATGATTACATAACAATCAGGTTACTAAAAAAACTTGCTGAAGGCTTACAGAGGCTACAACAGAAAAAAGGAACAAAATCCAAATTCAAGACCGAACTGGTGCTAATATCCAAACAGATGCTAGCTCTGCTTCTCAGTAAACCTGATCCAAATTTTTTTTGCTTCGAATTAAACTCACGACACTGTTGCAGTTTTAAGCAGGTTAACATGTTTCGATTAAACCAACTTCCTCATTAAAAAGCTACCGATGGACAGGTCTCATTGCAAACCGAGGGAGAATAACACTAGACCATTAGAAACATATGAAGCTCACAGATGAACCAAAACACAGAGAAAGGGGTATACAGATACACAAGATAACACTAACAGCCAGAAGCACATGAGTTAACCGAATATCATAAATGTATTCTGAAGCAAAGAAGTAAAGAAATGAGAACCCAAAATAGCTTCGAATCCAAACATGATACCAGAAACATTTGGAATCCCACCTGAGGTACACAAACTGTCTAGTACCGAGTTGGTATAGGCCTTAGAGAACTTAACGGATGCAAAACGAGATTGGCATCCCAGAAGGTGATACAACATCACCTCAAAACGTATCACAAATATCAAGATATACACAGTCAACTCACAGATAAACAAAGGGAAATGTAATAAAGGAACCGAAGCTCAAGGAATGGAGTGACACTCGGAGATACTGGCTGCATGCTAGCATCTAAAGCGTATCAGAAGTTAATCGAACCAAACGCAGTTGCTTATCACTTTGTATCGGATTTCCAGACAACCAGAAGCGTGAAAGGCCAAATCGGAGTGTACACGAGAAAAGGAAAATAAATGCATCCACAAAATGAACCGAGACTTGAAATTCCGATTCACAGGGCACCTTAGTTTCTGTTCGTGGACTGCTTGATCCATACCAGACTGGGAATGTGCCCATTTTTCATCAAATATATAGGATGTGCAAGAAACAACGAGTACATAAGCAAAATCCGCATTCCATGCCTATTATAAGCAGAGACGTGCGAAACAAAGGTTCGAAGCTCAGGCGTTCTTCGGTTTGAGTAAAAGACTCTCGTTAGACGTACGCGAAAACATTATGAACGAAAAGGAAAACACGAGGGAGAGGTGAGGAGGATCGATCGGCTCTTTCTCCGGAGACATTTCTCCGACAGAGCCAGGCTTTTGCCTAGCCATCCCCATACGGTTCCTTTGGCGAGAAAATAGAGGGAAAGCAGGGACAACGAAAACCAAAAACGAAAAATCAGAAAGGGTTTGAAATCGTTTTCCAAAACAAAGAGAAAGTAGCTATGGCACTTACACTGCAGGCGAATGACGGAAACGGGGAGGAAGATAGCGCCGGGGAATGGGAAAAGCGTCGGGGATGGGGTTCCGATTCAGAGATCAGAAATGGAGGAAAGGCGTTTTTCGGTCTCAGGATTCTGAAAGGGGTGGAGAGTGACGGTGGCTTGGGTGGTATCCGGCGATTGCAAGAGAATGAGGTCGGAGGTTTTCTTTAGGTATCAAACTCGCATGCAGGGAACCAGAGGAGGTTGAGAATTATCGATCGTAAGAACTACCGTAGTGAGCCTTCCTCTTTTTTTGGTCTCTACAGTAGGGTTGTATATTGGATCTTTTATAGACAGGCTTAGGGTTTTTTTTTTGAGTATGGGCTCTCTATTTTGGGCTGACAAGAGAAATGGGCTCTATGTGAGGTAAAAAAAATCGGACCAGGGAGGATAGAAGAGGCAAAAAACGGGTTTTAGCAGCTCCCCAGTCTCGAACTCGCGACCTCTTGCGTACCTCTTGCATGCTTCTACCGGTTAAGCTATGACAAAAATCAGTATATTAGCATACGAAATAAAAACAAGAGTTCTTCTGCGGGCGGGGAAGAAAATAGAACGCGTCCAATTGTTCGCCAGATTCGAACCCCCTACCTGTTGATTTTCCAGTGGACAAGCTAACCGACTAAGCTAACTCAGAAGTCAACACATAGATGGAGGAAATAATACAAAAGCCTTAATTCTGACGGAATTCAGCTAAAAAATGTTACCGTTAAGGAAAGATACAATACAAATGAGAACAATAATATAGTGAGATGAAATTATGGATACAATTAAAAATAAGATTCAAAACGTGATGAGTTTAAAACCGTATTGTCGTTTGAAAATTCGTTTTAGCAAAATCGTGTTTTATGAAATGATTTGAAAAAGACTATAAAACGATGGTTTCATTTTGGCATGCACGTCAATACGTGTTGACAAAGAAAGGCGACGACCCCTCTTATTGTGTTTATTATTTCAGAATTTGCTTATGGGGTGAGAATTTTTGGTGTCTACAGATGGCTCCCTTGATTCAATTCTGCAAACCTTTGCATAATTGGATCAAGGTTGACGGGGGCGCCAAAAATTCTCACTACGGTTTATGATTTGTCCTATGGGCGCGGGTGCATGGGGACTATGACGGCCTATCATGCGATTGAAAGTACGAGGACTTAGGAGTGCCTAACTAGACTCTTGAATCTAGCTATAGGACTTATGACGAGCCTATGATACTAACAATTTGATTGGTTTAGGGTGCACAAGGACTTAGGAGTGCCTCAACTGGACCTCTTGATATCCAGTCTAGGGCTTATGACGAGCCTAGAATGCTTTAATGGGGGTACGTACTAGTAGCGTAATAGCTGCTAGCGGGTGGATGTGAAACGATCTTGCGCTAGTAGCGTATAGCTGCCTAGGAAGGAAAAACGGCGGGACCGCACTAGTAGCGTAATAGCTGCCTAGGGGATGATGAAACGATCTCGCACTAGTAGCGTAATAGCTGCCTAGTGGAGGAAAATGTGGGACCGTACTAGTAGCGTAATAGCTGCCTAGTAGGCGGATGTGAAACGATCTCGCACTAGTAGCGTAATAGCTTGCCTAGTGGAGGAAAATGTGGGACCGTACTAGTAGCGTAATAGCTGCCTAGTAGGTGGATGTGAAACGATTTCGCACTAGTAGCGTAATAGCTTGCCTAGTGGAGGAAAATGTGGGACCGTACTAGTAGCGTAATAGCTGCCTAGCAGGGGATATGAAACGATCTCGCACTAGTAGCGTAATAGCTTGCCTAGTGGAGGAAAAGTGGTGGGACCGTACTAGTAGCGTAATAGCTGCCTAGCAGGTTGTGAGTATTTGATTGTGAACGAACTTTGTGGGTACATGCAAATGATCTGCGATGTAAGATGTTCAAGAATAAATGTATTAATTGAATCAAACTCCCTGTTTGTGGATGTAGATTTCTGTGTGAGCAGACGGCTCCAGAGTTGTTTCAAATTTTGAGATGACTTTGGCATGTGGTGATGGCTCCGGTATGAACTGATGGCTCCAGATTACGTTGGGCCCCGGTGCGGTCGGGTGGCTCCAGTGTGGTCGGAGGGCTCCGACATGATTCATGACCCCATTATGAGCAACGGCTCTGGGGTGGTTGGTGGGTTTCGATTTGAATTGAGATTTTGAGTCGAATGGTGGGTTGATGTGATTGGTGGACTGTGTCGTGTTTGACGTATTTGATGTGGTAGATAAATTCTTGGTCATGTATGGACGGCTTCGGCCCGGTTATGACTTCAGGGTTCTCTCATGATGGCTCCAGGATAGCTCGGGATGGCTCCGGAAAGGGCTACAAGATGGCTCAATTTGGTGATAGCGAGGAAGAAAGGGGCATTTTTCCTTTGAGGTGGTCGCACCCTGGGCGGGCTGCCTACGTACTCAATTCCGTATTGAGATCAGACCTAACGTAGTTCGAAACTGTGTAGGCAAGACCCTGGTGATGAAATGGCTCTAACAGGGATGTTAGATGGCTCCTATATTGTTCTCGAACTGTTGAGATGGCTCCTGTGTAGCTCTAAAGATGGTCACAATGTCTGAGGACGGCTCACGTATGGCTCCAATTTGGATTTGGGAGGGGTGTCGATGAGACTCAAGTATGACAGTGGATGGCTCCGAGATTGTCTTCGTACGGCTTAGGATGGCCTTATTTTGGTTCGATGTAGCTCAAAGGTAGCCTGGGATGGCTCTGAATGCTTCGATGTAGTTCGAGGATGGCCCCGGGTGGCTTCATAATGATTCAACGTAGCTCAAACATAGCCCGGAATGGCTTCAACTTGATAGGAAGTTTTACTTCAACTGCAGCAACTGAAGTCGACTC
Organism: Limonium bicolor; assembly: GCA_023374045.1. Lineage (NCBI taxonomy): Eukaryota > Viridiplantae > Streptophyta > Magnoliopsida > Caryophyllales > Plumbaginaceae > Limonium > Limonium bicolor. The sequence continues at coordinate 262,025,370 of CM041776.1, forward strand.
TCAGCGAGACTAGGCAGAGTTCTTTCCAATCAGATGTTGACGATGGAGTGCTTATGATGCATGCAAATATTAAATGCTAGATACGATGCAAAATGCATATGCAGTTTTGTAGAGAAGGTACGGTCCTATCTCTATTAATATGAGGTTTACGAATATAAGACATCTTCGATTCGATCTTGAATGATTGTTGAATTGGAAGGCGTGAATCATTTTCCTCTCATGGAGGGATACGGGTCAATCTCTCGTGAGTTTGGCTGTGTGTGCAAAGCGGTGTGATGATACTCTCGATGCTTAGAGCAGTATTTTCCTGAGAATTTCCTTTTTTGAGGTTATGGACTTCCGCTCCTCACAAATTGCTCTCGTGCAATGGGGTAGGCTGATTATGATTTGGTGCTCAAATTGGAGATTCACTCGCACTCATAAGACCTCGTGGGATAAGGTCACACTCATTCGCTCATGGTCCCTTTTGAAAGACGGGACATGTTGATGACAAGTACGAAACTTATGATTCATGTTTCAGATCCGATACTTTCAGTAAACGCTCATCAACTAACGAGTCAGAGGTCTTTTTTATGGGTTATAATGGGGCTGAAGGGTATGATGTATGTCACATGGGACTGGAGGATTTATTTGGGAATTGTGGAGCTTTTGTGCAATAGAGGACATGTTTCGCCTTCGCCGTGGGTGGAATAATTAGACGGGTTTTTGATAACCTTGTGTTAGTTTCTGCGAGACATCATTGGTCTTTTTGATCTGGATTTCTCCTTCTTGTCTCTTCTGGTGTACGGTTTGGACTTTCTTCTCATTTTTGTTTTTTGGAATTGCATTTGGCTCATTGACCTTCTCAAACATTTTTTATGTGCTTTGTATTTTGGCTTTCAGCTTCGGAGTTGCCTTGACTCATTGATTTCTTTGACCATTTTTGGTGTTTTGTTCGGTGTTTGGCTTTGGAGTTGCATTGACTCACTGATTTCTTCGAACATTTTTATTGTTTTTTGTGAAAGATGGGGGGGGGACCATGGCTCCGGCTCCTTTGAGATCCTCTATTGCAAGGGCGAGTAAGTATATGTGGGGTGGCATATTGTGGAGTTTTTTTTGTAAGAAAGAGTTTTTCACGAAAGGCTCAGAGGGGCTCACTAAGGGATTATGTACAGGGCAGTCAAAGCTTTTTTGGTTTTGTAGAGGTTTTTGTTCCTAAGTGCCTCGTCATTCTCATTAGTCAATGATTGTTTTCTTACTACTTCTCGAATCTTTGCATGAATCATAGTTCGTGTCTTGCTATCGACATTGATCTCACTCTAAATTATGCCTCTCCATGTGCTGAAGGAAAGCACAAGTCACTCGTGGTTTTACCTTCATGGACTCACTCTATCTGCCCTCATCGCTCGGTGGATTGCCCAATATCCTCATTCAGAATTCAAGGGAAAATACCGCTCTTCGCACACTACTCACTTGGTATGTGGTGCTGATTTTAATTAGACCCTTGTGTTCATTGATGGGTCAAGAGTCAAGTGGTTCACGCACTCTGTTCAATCATTCTCTCAAGATTTTTCCCAAAGATGTCGTTTCGATACGAGAGTACGCAAACACGGCTATCTACAATGCAATCTACTGTGGTAATATGGAATTACAACGTATAAGATGCGTGAAATGCTGAAAGTGATGAATGAAGATGGTTGACTTTGGGTTTTGACCGAATGATTTTTTTGTTCTATGGTTTTCTTTTGGATGCAATACATGCGTGGTAAGGCTACACCTAATCTCGCTTGAGTCGGTTTCGGTTGAGGATCCACGATGTTCATCTCGCCAATAATGGTTCTTTAGGCGGTCAATTGCTGAGTGGGTCCCGGAAGAAACGTGACCCCACATGTTTTAGCTGCAAATCAAACCTTGACCGCTTAAGGAGTGGTAATCCCCATATTGCGCCAGTCAACATGATAAAACTATCTTGTTCTTCCTGTGACTCCTGGATAGGTCAAACAAAAGGGGGAGGGATGGGATGCAACCCTTCAAACACTTTCATTACAATAAAACATGACTCAACTACTTTCTGTCACTATCGTCACGGATGAACACATGGTCCTACATGGCTCGGTGAAGCCTCAGGAAAGTGCACCTTCGTGGTCTAGGATGAACGTCTCAGCTCTAAAGAAGATACTTCTCCTTTGTCTATCAGCTCTTGGATTGTGTTCTTTAGTGTGGTACATTCATCGGTGGTGTGTCCCCGGATTCTATGATAGTCGCAGTATTCATGCAAATGTGGCCCAAGTTTCTTGATTCTTGACCTTGTATTGAAAAGTGCTAGATGACCTTCCTCGACCAATATTTTCAATGCTTCGCTGAGCGACATTCCAAGGTTTGAAAGTTGTCCTTGTGAGCTTTGTGCAAGTGGATTTTCCCTTCTTTCAATCATTTCTGGTTGCTCAGTCAATTTGATTTCAATGTCTTCCAAAGCAATCACGGCTGCCATCAATCGTTTGAAGTCACAAATTCCTAGGCATCTCAGCCGGCATTGATACTCTTCTCTCATGCCAGAAATCACCATTTTTATTTGCTCCTCCTCAGTGGGTCGATTATTCATTTGCCCAGCCTTCACCCTCCATCGTTCTACGAATTCCCTCACAGTTTCGCCAGGGCTTTGGCGGGTGATTTCTAATTCTCTGCGTGTAACTTCATGATGAAAGTTACCACCGTATTGGGTGAGAAATTCGAAGTACAAATCTTGGCTTGACTTTCCTTTTAGATCTAGGCCCATAATCCAAGAGTAAGCAGGTCCCTGTAAGTAGAATCTAAAGCATGCAGCCTTCATCTCATCAGATAAACCATGTAGATCCATGAGCTTGTCATATTTGTCAACGTGATGCCTTGGGTTACCAATTCCTTCATACTTCTCCAATTCAGGCAAACTTGGGCCTTTGTGTAGTCGAGCTCCAGCATATGGATTAGTTGGTTCCCAACCCATTGATTCAAAGCGTCGGGTCCGTTCTATCTCTTGTATTTCTGTCCTCAACTCTTCCATTAATTCCTTCTTTAGGGCCGTCCTGAGATCTGGGTCTTTGATGAAGGTAGAGGCAGTCTGGGAGTGGTTATCATAAAGAGAACGAGGGAGTTGGAAGGCTTCTGGGCAGAGATGTTGGTCAAACTTTGATGGCTGAGGAAGTATTTGTCGTGGAGGGGTGTGATTTTGTGCGGGAGAGGAGATACTTAAACCGGGATGTGCAACGAGTGATGATGAGGTTTGGTGGTTTCCCGCATCACGGATCATCTGCGATTGCTGATTTCCTATAGTGGCAATTGGGTTTCTTGGGGCCGAACTGCATACAAGCGAAGGAGGCATGTTTGGCACTTCTGGGATTTGGACAGAGGGAGTGTGTGGGTCCATCGCTTGAAACTCATAGGCATCATATGCAGAGTAAGTTGGAGACTCCTTGTAACTGCTATCTGACCCTGAATGGGCCCTATTTGTTTTTCTTTGGACGCATTCTCCTATCCTCAAGTTTTTATCCAAGCCACCATCAAAGTTACGGGTCAACCTTTCATTAGCTAATCGACCTTTGACGGTTTGATCACTCCGGGATGCTTGGTCCATCTTTTCCACCGTTGCTTTAAGTGGGCTGGTCTTTTCCCTTTCAGTTATTGTGTGCCACCAACACCTGCACGCACAAGGAGTATAATGGGTGAGAAGAGGTAATATCCGTATGCTTCATTAAACAAGACGTTATTGTGTGGTGAGTGTGAATGATTGTTGGGGAAAAACAATCTTTTATTTATTTTGAAAAAAGTTGTGAAATTCATGTTGTATGAATGTCATGGATGCAAGCGTGTGAATTTTTTTTTTTTAAGGGGATGCGTCCGTAGATACCGTAAATTTCACCCCATAAAGCAGAGTTGATGAATGATATAGATGTGAGGGGTCGTCCCTTATTCGTTTTTTTATTATACGTGCATGCCAAAAGAAACCAATTTTTAGAAAACAATTTTGAAAACGCGTGTTTTCAAAGTGGTGGATTTTCTCAATATGAATTTTGACACTCGGTCATTCGCAAATAAAATAGGGAGTGGGGAACCCTATACACATTGATCTAAATAAATTCAAAGGGAATGTGCAACCTATACACAAAGTCTATTCAGAAATTGACAAGAGAGAAAAGAATGCTAGGGAAAACCTATACATCAATTCTAAAAGTCATTAAATGGGGAAGTTTTGAGCTAAACTTCTTTTCAACTCTTCTGGTCCGTCTTCGGGCTTCTGATCGACTGCTGCGCTCATCTTCAGACTCTTGCCTGGCTGCTTGCTCGTCGTCGGGCTCTTGATCAGCTGCTCGCTGTCTTCCTTGACTGCTGCTGCTTGCTTGACCGGCTGCTCGTCTTCGGGCGCTTGACCAGGCTTGCTTGTCTTCGGCGCGTTGACCGCTGCTCGTGTCTTCAGGTTCTTGACGGTTGCTGGCTCGTGCAGTGAAGCGGTACTAGATCAAACAAGCGGGCTGGTGTTCCTCTGATTTTCGACAGTTTGAACTCGAACCAATGTCGCTAGTCTTCATGTCATTTGACTCGGTTTGGTACACCTCTGGTTTTGTATTAAAAGATCGGTGTTGGTCTCCATGTCGCCCGGCTAGCCCCACGGGTTGATGAGCCTCTAGCTTTTGCTCGGACCGCGTAGTCGATTTCATGCTGCTCCTCTGCTTGACGAGAAATGAGGGGTACTTTGAGAAAGGAAAGATGAATGGTCGAGCACAAACTTATGAGAAAATCCACCACTTTTGTGAAAACACGAAACAAATAGAACGCTCCACGGTAATGACCGCTGCTCTTGAAGGTGGGGAGAACTTCAAAAATAGCGGGTCAAACATGGGGACTAAATCGTTTATTTTGAAATACATTTGTGAAAATCCACTTTGAAAAATGTTTTCGAAAACCATTAAGAAATAATGTTGGGGAATAATGTTGTTTGAAATTCATTTGTAGAAAGTAGGTTTTTCGAAATCTATTTCTGAAAATCGTTTTGGAAATAACAAAGTTTTAAAGGATGAAGTGATGGGTTTTTAAAACCCCAAATGTTGGGAGCAAAACTAAGGTGAGACTCTAAATTGAACGAGCTAGTAAAACCTCTTTAAAAGATATGTGAAAGAGAATTCCGAACGTTTTAAAAAAAACTGGTTTGAAAAAGTGGTTTGCACACATGTATAACATAAAGTAAATCGCGGCTATATTTGATTGTGGAGCTGTAAGTGTTAATGTTGGGATAATCACTTTCCTGGTCAATTATGATTCCGTTCTCACCGGGGGAACCATCGTCCCTTCACTTCATCTCTCGGGTTTTTTCTCTGTTATGCCTTTGGGGGCACGTTATCAAGAAAGTCCGGAGTGCTTAAGTTCGAAAGGTCAGGACACCCGAGATGATAAGGAAACATACGCCACGGCCAGTGATGATCCGACAACACCCCACTCTTCGGAAAACTCGGGGAAGTATTGTATGGGAACGAGTCTCTCGTCACCTGCACGGTCAAGTGTGTCTAAAGTCCAAATTATTCACTGACTACGTTGTGCCATGTGTGGGTATCCGGTAAATACGGGATCCTCTATGGACGTATAGCGTGACATTGGGCTTTAGAGACACTCGTGGTGCAGGTGAATAATGGAGAACTGAGCCCATACAATCTTCAGGGTAAGGCAGAAGGACGGTCAGACAGGCGGCATGCAAAGGGGTGACTCCCATAAACCCGTCTTAGACACCGGATCAGGTAGCTGGACACTGAAGGCTCAGAGTTCACTATATGCTGGCTTTGACTCGGATAATGGAGGATATTTTTGGATCATGAGCTCAAGGCGTCGGTCAGAAACCTTACCGCCTCGTGGGTTTGTTCACTCATAAAGTGACCCTAGCTCATGGGGAATCAACCGTGGACCGGTTGGGGATCCCGTGACATCGTGGGTTAAAATCGGGTGACACAGAGGAACATGTCCTAAGCTACCCACCCCATGCACCCCACATTGTAACATAAATATGAAAGCAGTAAATGAAACAAACAAGTTAGCACCGACCTATTTACTAAGGGTTTTATCTTGAGATTAGTGACACCAAATTGGTGTTTATTAACCTAAGGGAAGTTAGCTTCATTCAGTCCTAAGTGTCTCTTTCTAATCGTGAGCTAATTATTAACCCAATTGTTGCAAGTTTGCTGAGGAATCTAACAAATCCTATCTGTCCTCATCAGATACACACTCTAAGTGTGGAGTAGAATAATCCTAGAGGCTTTGAAAAGAATCTCTTGAAGGTTTTGAAAGAAGTGGGGAAATCCCGACAATTTTGAATGGAGTTCAGTCTTCCTTGAGTCTGAGAAAAACTTACTCAAGTTTTCCCCAGCAGAGTCGCCATTCTGTGGAGGGTGATTTTCGGTATGAGGGGGGGTCTATCTAAATATGGTCTGACTAAAAGCCTAGATCCTAGAAATTGCCATTCCGTGGAGGGTGAAACCTGTCACCTTGGCATCCCTCAAATACCTACTCTATCGTCCGTCTTTCCCAGAAAGCATAAGGGGAATGCTAGTGAGCACTACACCCGCTCTCAATGGGCCCCACGCGGACTTATGCCTCTATAAGGCGGAATTGACTAGAGTCGCCACCTAGTTTGACCTAAGAACTAGGAAGGAAAGGGAAAAAGGGTTCTAAGAACCGTTAATTGACTCTGAGATTATTGCCTATGGATAGGACTTATCTGGTCATGTCAGAGATTCTGTGTGGGTTCGCACTGGGTTACACCCTTAGAAGTGGCAACGACCACAACTTCGGATTGGTGCCCGAGAAACCTCGGTCTCCAATTGTGGGATTGTCTTCTTTCAAAACCTTTTTAGAGAGATTCATTAAAGCCAAAGGATAGGATCAAAAGAGGAGTGAGGAAAGGATGATTTTGAAGAGCTAAGAATAGGCTGGTCTTGGAGTTGGTTGGTTGGAGTGTGAGAGGTTTTAATTGCTCTGAGAGATTTGAAGTTGTTTCGGGCCTTCACGGGATTAAGAGGATGATGGGAGTTCTGAGGAGTAAAAGGGCATTTTGGTCATTTTTGGTGGAGTCAAAGGGGTATTTGGACCATTTGAGTGATTTGAGGAGTTTTTGTGTTTGCGAAGTTCGGATTTTGAAATGGTCGGGTTTTTGAGGTGTTTTGGGAAGTTGAATGTGTTGAGGTGCAATTCGGGTTTTAAGGATGGTTGGGGGCGGAAGAGGATATGTGGTTTATAGGTATTCGGGTTTTGAAGATGTTTGGTTTCTGGGAGCCTCCAAGAATTGGAGGTCCTATGTGACTTAGAGTTGGTTCCGAGGAGGATTGAGAAGTGTTTAGGGGTCCTAGAGCTCTAATGGGAATGTTGGATTGGGTTATTAAGAATTGTCTCTCTTAAAGTTTTTAAAACCGAAAAATCATTTTTTGTTGTAAAAGGGCGGATAATCCCAAGGGATTACCCTATGTACCTCCTCGAACACGACACTTAATTAATGGTAAGTGCCGAGGCTCGAAAGATGGGGCAATGAATTTATGTCGAAAAATAGGATTTAGAGAGAAGTATCATGAACGGGATACTCTCGGTCAAACCCTAATAACGTCTCTAACTCCCGAGTTTAAAACATTAAAAACCGAAAACATTGAAATCGAGCGGAAGGGAGTTAGATGATTCTAAAATCCCGGCTGCAACTAGGAAGGTTGTTACTTCCCTAGCACCCCGCCTTGTAAAAATTCAGGCTGCAATTAGGGGGGTTTGTCACCCTAATGCCCCGCCTAAGGAGATCCAGACTGCGACAAGGGAAGGTTATGACCCCAGTGCCCCGCCTGGATTTTTATTTTGGGAAGGAAGACAAGTGATGTTCTAACCATGGAGGAAATGTTTTGAAGGGGTTAGACATTTCTTGCTCCCCGAAAACAATTTATTGGATTCGAAAACAAAGTTAAAAAGACTTTGAAAGTTGTTCGGAATTCTCGACGAAGAAACACTGATTTTGAGAAATGTTCTTAGGAGAAAACTTTCTGTATATGTGAGAAGAACTTTCTGCGTTTGAGAAGAGTTTTCTGTGATGTGAGAAGAGTTTTTCCTTTAAAATTCCACAAAATGGTTTCTTTTGAAAACTTGATGAAGTTTGAATAAAATGATTGTTGAAATCTGAGGAGAGAGATTTTTGAGTTTGAAATTTGAACAGGATTTACAAGTTGAGTTTGAATTGGATGAATTGAATTCGAGTTGAATGGAATTGGACTGAATTGAAATGAGTTGGGTTTGAATTGGGTTGATTTGAATTCGGGTTGGGGTCAAAAAACGAATCGGGTCAAAGTTAGACCGGGTCAAAGTTGGATTAGGTCAAAGTTGGATTAGGTCAAAGTTGAGATTGGTCAAAGTTTTGGTCAAGGTCAAAGTTTTGGTCAAGGTTGGACCGAATGGGCTTGATGGCCTGTATGGGCTTTGGCCTCGAAATGGGCTTGGGCCTTGAAATGGGATTTATGAACTGTGGGCTGAAGTGAGTTTTGAATTGGGCCTCAGAGTGGGCTTTTGATTTGAGGTGGTTTGAATGGCCATTTTAGAGATGGGTCAAAGATGGGTCTCATTTGATTTGGGCCAAACTTGAGTTCTAATTTGGGTTCAATTGGGCCTTAATGCTGTTTTGGGCCAGATTGAAGATCGGCCAGAATGAAATTGAATTTGTATTTAGATTTGAATTTATTTTCTTTTTTGGGTAAATTTTTTTAATGAAATTTAGGGGTGGTTTGGGATAGGCTTTACAAGTGTGGAAGGTATGATTCCCCACAAAGCAAATCAGAAATAAGCTAGCTGTGGGGTACCCTCAAGGCTTAAAAGATTTTCAAAGTTTTGGATGGTATTGTTCCCCACAAAGCAAATCAGAAATAAGCTAGCTGTGGGGTACCTTCCAAGACTTTGATCAAAAGGAAAAGGGGTGACCTAAGGGGCCATCTAGGGTTCAACTAAAAGACAAGAAATGATAATAAATGTAACACAAGAGAGAGATACGGCATTATGTACACAATGAGAGAATTAATCCATGATCAGAATAAGCAATGAATCAAACTGATGAGCATGATGAAGAAATGTCATTGTCAGAGATGATTACATAACAATCAGGTTACTAAAAAAACTTGCTGAAGGCTTACAGAGGCTACAACAGAAAAAAGGAACAAAATCCAAATTCAAGACCGAACTGGTGCTAATATCCAAACAGATGCTAGCTCTGCTTCTCAGTAAACCTGATCCAAATTTTTTTTGCTTCGAATTAAACTCACGACACTGTTGCAGTTTTAAGCAGGTTAACATGTTTCTGATTAAACCAACTTCCTCATTAAAAGCTACCGATGGACAGGTCTCATTGCAAACCGAGGGAGAATAACACTAGACCATTAGAAACATATGAAGCTCACAGATGAACCAAAACACAGAGAAAGGGGTATACAGATACACAAGATAACACTAACAGCCAGAAGCACATGAGTTAACCGAATATCATAAATGTATTCTGAAGCAAAGAAGTAAAGAAATGAGAACCCAAAATAGCTTCGAATCCAAACATGATACCAGAAACATTTGGAATCCCACCTGAGGTACACAAACTGTCTAGTACCGAGTTGGTATAGGCCTTAGAGAACTTAACGGATGCAAAACGAGATTGGCATCCCAGAAGGTGATACAACATCACCTCAAAACGTATCACAAATATCAAGATATACACAGTCAACTCACAGATAAACAAAGGGAAATGTAATAAAGGAACCGAAGCTCAAGGAATGGAGTGACACTCGGAGATACTGGCTGCATGCTAGCATCTAAAGCGTATCAGAAGTTAATCGAACCAAACGCAGTTGCTTATCACTTTGTATCGGATTTCCAGACAACCAGAAGCGTGAAAGGCCAAATCGGAGTGTACACGAGAAAAGGAAAATAAATGCATCCACAAAATGAACCGAGACTTGAAATTCCGATTCACAGGGCACCTTAGTTTCTGTTCGTGGACTGCTTGATCCATACCAGACTGGGAATGTGCCCATTTTTCATCAAATATATAGGATGTGCAAGAAACAACGAGTACATAAGCAAAATCCGCATTCCATGCCTATTATAAGCAGAGACGTGCGAAACAAAGGTTCGAAGCTCAGGCGTTCTTCGGTTTGAGTAAAAACTCTCGTTAGACGTACGCGAAAACATTATGAACGAAAGGAAAACACGAGGGAGAGGTGAGGAGGATCGATCGGCTCTTTCTCCGGAGACATTTCTCCGACAGAGCCAGGCTTTTGCCTAGCCATCCCCATACGGTTCCTTTGGCGAGAAAATAGAGGGAAAGCAGGGACAACGAAAACCAAAAACGAAAAATCAGAAAGGGTTTGAAATCGTTTTCCAAAACAAAGAGAAAGTAGCTATGGCACTTACACTGCAGGCGAATGACGGAAACGGGGAGGAAGATAGCGCCGAGGGAATGGGAAAAGCGTCGGGGATGGGGTTCCGATTCAGAGATCAGAAATGGAGGAAAGGCGTTTTTCGGTCTCAGGATTCTGAAAGGGGTGGAGAGTGACGGTGGCTTGGGTGGTATCCGGCGATTGCAAGAGAATGAGGTCGGAGGTTTTCTTTAGGTATCAAACTCGCATGCAGGGAACCAGAGGAGGTTGAGAATTATCGATCGTAAGAACTACCGTAGTGAGCCTTCCTCTTTTTTTGTCTCTACAGTAGGGTTTGTATATTGGATCTTTTATAGACAGGCTTAGGGTTTTTTTTTTTTGAGTATGGGCTCTCTATTTGGGCTGACAAGAGAAATGGGCTCTATGTGAGGTAAAACAATCGGACCAGGGAGGATAGAAGAGGCAAAAACGGGTTTTAGCAGCTCCCCAGTCTCGAACTCGCGACCTCTTGCGTACCTCTTGCATGCTTCTACCGGTTAAGCTATGACAAAACTCAGTATATTAGCATACGAAATAAAACAAGAGTTCTTCTGCGGGCGGGGAAGAAAATAGAACGCGTCCAATTGTTCGCCAGATTCGAACCCCCTACCTGTTGATTTTCCAGTGGACAAGCTAACCGACTAAGCTAACTCAGAAGTCAACACATAGATGGGAGGAAATAATACAAAAGCCTTAATTCTGACCGGATAATTCAGCTAAAAAATGTTACCGTTCAGGAAAGTATACAATACAAATGAGAACAATAATATAGTGAGATGAAATTATGGGATACAATTAAAAATAAGATTCAAAACGTGATGAGTTTAAAACCGTATTGTCGTTTGAAAATTCGTTTTAGCAAAATCGTGTTTTATGAAATGATTTGAAAAAGACTATAAAACGATGGTTTCATTTTGGCATGCACGTCAATACGTGTTTGACAAAGAAAGGCGACGACCCCTCTTATTGTGTTATTATTTCAGAATTTGCTTTATGGGGTGAGAATTTTTGGTGTCTACAGATGGCTCCCCTTGATTCAATTCTGCAAACCTTTGCATAATTGGATCAAGGTTGACGGGGCGCCAAAAATTCTCACTACGGTTTATGATTTGTTCCTATGGGCGCGGGTGCATGGGGACTTATGACGGCCTATCATGCGATTGAAAGTACGAGGACTTAGGAGTGCCTTAACTAAACCTCTTGACATCTAGCTATAGGACTTATGACGAGCCTATGATACTAACAATTGATTGGTTTTAGGGTGCACAAGGACTTAGGAGTGCCTCAACTGGACCTCTTGATATCCAGTCCTAGGGCTTATGACGAGCCTAGAATGCTTTAATGGGGTACCGTACTAGTAGCGTAATAGCTGCCTAGCGGGTGGATGTGAAACGATCTTGCGCTAGTAGCGTAATAGCTGCCTAGCGAAGGAAAACGGCGGGACCGCACTAGTAGCGTAATAGCTGCCTAGTGGGTTATGAAATGAACGATCTCGCACTAGTAGCGTAATAGCTGCCTAGTGGAGGAAAATGTGGGACCGTACTAGTAGCGTAATAGCTGCCTAGCAGGCGGATGTGAAACGATCTCGCACTAGTAGCGTAATAGCTTGCCTAGTGGAGGAAAATGTGGGACCGTACTAGTAGCGTAATAGCTGCCTAGTAGGTGGATGTGTGAAACGATTTTCGCACTAGTAGCGTAATAGCTTGCCTAGTGGAGGAAAATGTGGGACCGTACTAGTAGCGTAATAGCTGCCTAGCAGGCGGATATGAAACGATCTCGCACTAGTAGCGTAATAGCTTGCCTAGTGGAGGAAAAGTGGTGGGACCGTACTAGTAGCGTAATAGCTGCCTAGCAGGTTGTGAGTATTTGATTGTGAACGAACTTGTGGGTACATGCAAATGATCTGCGATGTAAGATGTTCAAGAATAAATGTATTAATTGAATCAAACTCCCTGTTTGTGGATGTAGATTTCTGGTGAGCAGACGGCTCCAGAGTTGTTTCAAATTTTGAGATGACTTTGGCATGTGGTAATGGCTCCGGTATGAACTGATGGCTCCAGATTACGTTGACGGCCCCGGTGCGGTCGGGTGGCTCTAGTGTGGTCGGAGGGCTCCGACATGATTCATGACCCCATTATGAGCAACGGCTCGGGGTGGTTGGTGGGTTTCGATTTGAATTGAGATTTTGAGTCGAATGGTGGGTTGATGTGATTGGTGGACTGTGTCGTGTTTGACGTATTTTGATGTGGTAGATAAATTCTTGGTCATGTATGGACGGCTTCGGCCCGGTTATGACTTCAGGGTTCTCTCATGATGGCTCCAGGATAGCTCGGGATGGCTCCGGAAAGGGCTACAAGATGGCTCAATTTGGTGATAGCGAGGAAGAAAGGGCCATTTTTCCTTTGAGGTGGTCGCACCCTGGGCGGGCTGCCTACGTACTCAATTCCGTATTGAGATCAGACCTGACGTAGTTCGAAACGGTGTAGGCAAGACCCTGGTGATGAAATGGCTCTAACAAGGATGTTAGATGGCTCCTATATTGTTCTCGAACTGTTGAGATGGCTCCTGTGTAGCTCTAAAGATGGTCACAATGTCTGAGGACGGCTCACGTATGGCTCCAATTTGGATTTGGGTGGGGTGTCGATGAGACTCAAGTATGACAGTGGATGGCTCCGAGATTGTCTTCGTACGGCTTAGGATGGCCTTATTTTGGTTCGATGTAGCTCAAAGGTAGCCTGGGATGGCTCTGAATGCTTCGATGTAGTTCGAGGATGGCCCCGGGTGGCTTCATAATGATTCAACGTAGCTCAAACATAGCCCGGAATGGCTTCAACTTGATAGGAAGTTTTACTTCAACTGCAGCAACTGAAGTCGACTCTCAGCGAGACTAGGCAGAGTTCTTTCCAACCAGATGTTGACGATGGAGTGCTTATGATGCATGCAAATATTAAATGCTAGATACGATGCAAAATGCATATGCAGTTTTGTAGAGAAGGTACGGTCCTATCTCTATTAATATGAGGTTTACGAATATAAGACATCTTCGATTCGATCTTGAATGATTGTTGAATTGGAAGGCGTGAATCATTTTCCTCTCATGGAGGGATACGGGTCAATCTCTCGTGAGTTTGGCTGTGTGTGCAAAGCGGTGTGATGATACTCTCGATGCTTAGAGCAGTATTTTCCTGAGAATTTCCTTTTTGAGGTTATGGACTTCCGCTCCTCACAAATTGCTCTCGTGCAATGGGGTAGGCTGATTATGATTTGGTGCTCAAATTGGAGATTCACTCGCACTCATAAGACCTCGTGGGATAAGGTCACACTCATTCGCTCATGGTCCCTTTTGAAAGACGGGACATGTTGATGACAAGTACGAAACTTATGATTCATGTTTCAGATCCGATACTTTCAGTAAACGCTCATCAACTAACGAGTCAGAGGTCTTTTATTGGGTTATAATGGGGCTGAAGGGTATGATGTATGTCACATGGGACTGGAGGATTTATTTGGGAATTGTGGAGCTTTTTGCAATAGAGGACATGTTTCGCCTTCGCCGTGGGTGGAATAATTAGACGGGTTTTTGATAACCTTGTGTTAGTTTCTGCGAGACATCATTGGTCTTTTGATCTGGATTTCTCCTTCTTGTCTCTTCTGGTGTACGGTTTGGACTTTCTTCTCATTTTTGTTTTTGGAATTGCATTTGGCTCATTGACCTTCTCAAACATTTTTTATGTGCTTTGTATTTTGGCTTTCAGCTTCGGAGTTGCCTTGACTCATTGATTTCTTTGACCATTTTTGGTGTTTTGTTCGGTGTTGGCTTTGGAGTTGCATTGACTCACTGATTTCTTCGAACATTTTTATTGTTTTTTGTGAAAGATGGTGGGGAGGGACCATGGCTCCGGCTCCTTTGAGAAGTGAGAAATGAGAACCCAAAATAGCTTCGAATCCAAACATGATACCAGAAACATTTGGAATCCCACCTGAGGTACACAAACTGTCTATACCGAGTTGGTATAGGCCTTAGAGAACTTAACGGATGCAAAACGAGATTGGCATCCCAGAAGGTGATACAACATCACCTCAAAACGTATCACAAATATCAAGATATACACAGTCAACTCACAGATAAACAAAGGGAAATGTAATAAAGGAACCGAAGCTCAAGGAATGGAGTGACACTCGGAGATACTGGCTGCATGCTAGCATCTAAAGCGTATCAGAAGTTAATCGAACCAAACGCAGTTGCTTATCACTTTGTATCGGATTTCCAGACAACCAGAAGCGTGAAAGGCCAAATCGGAGTGTACACGAGAAAAGGAAAATAAATGCATCCACAAAATGAACCGAGACTTGAAATTCCGATTCACAGGGCACCTTAGTTTCTGTTCGTGGACTGCTTGATCCATACCAGACTGGGAATGTGCCCATTTTTCATCAAATATATAGGATGTGCAAGAAACAAACAACGAGTACATAAGCAAAATCCGCATTCCATGCCTATTATAAGCAGAGACGTGCGAAACAAAGGTTCGAAGCTCAGGCGTTCTTCGGTTTGAGTAAAAGACTCTCGTTAGACGTACGTGAAAACATATGAACGAAAGGAAAACACGAGGGAGAGGTGAGGAGGATCGATCGGCTCTTTCTCCGGAGACATTTCTCCGACAGAGCCAGGCTTTGCCTAGCCATCCCCATACGGTTCCTTTGGCGAGAAAATAGAGGGAAAGCAGGGACAACGAAAACCAAAAATGAAAAATCAAAAGAAAGGGTTGAAATCGTTTTCCAAAACAAAGAGAAAGTAGCTATGGCACTTACACTGCAGGCGAATGACGGAAACAGGGAGGAAGATAGCGCCGAGGGAATGGGAAAAGCGTCGGGGATGGGGTTCCGATTCAGAGATCAGAAATGGAGGAAAGGCGTTTTTCGGTCTCAGGATTCTGAAAGGGGTGGAGAGTGACGGTGGCTTGGGTGGTATCCGGCGATTGCAAGAGAATGAGGTCGGAGGTTTTCTTTAGGTATCAAACTCGCATGCAGGGAACCAGAGGAGGTTGAGAATTATCGATCGTAAGAACTACCGTAGTGAGCCTTCCTCTTTTTTTGGTCTCTACAGTAGGGTTTGTATATTGGATCTTTTATAGACAGGCTTAGGGTTTTTTTTTTTTTGAGTTATGGGCTCTCTATTTTGGGCTGACAAGAGAAATGGGCTCTATGTGAGGTAAAACAATCGGACCAGGGAGGATAGAAGAGGCAAAAACGGGTTTTAGCAGCTCCCCAGTCTCGAACTCGCGACCTCTTGCGTACCTCTTGCATGCTTCTACCGGTTAAGCTATGACAAAACTCAGTATATAGCATACGAAATAAAAACAAGAGTTCTTCTGCGGGCGGGGGAAGAAAATAGAACGCGTCCAATTGTTCGCCAGATTCGAACCCCCTACCTGTTGATTTCCAGTGGACAAGCTAACCGACTAAGCACTCAGAAGTCAACACATAGATGGAGGAAATAATACAAAAGCCTTAATTCTGACCGGATAATTCAGCTAAAAAATGTTACCGTTTCAGAAGGAAGTATACAATACAAATGAGAACAATAATATAGTGAGATGAAATTATGGGATACAATTAAAAATAAGATTCAAAACGTGATGAGTTTAAAACCGTATTGTCGTTTGAAAATTCGTTTTAGCAAAATCGTGTTTTTATGAAATGATTTGAAAAAGACTATAAAACGATGGTTTCATTTTGGCATGCACGTCAATACGTGTTTGACAAAGAAAGGCGACGACCCTCTTATTGTGTTTTATTTCAGAATTTGCTTTATGGGGTGAGAATTTTGGTGTCTACACTAGTTTAATTTCTACTTACACACAAACAAATAACAGGAAAATAGGGGTTTTTGTATGTGATGGTAAATGTTGTAAAAGAGTTCAAAAAGCAATAAACAACAGGTAAATAATTGTTTTGATTTTTGTTTGATAAAGGAAATTCCAGTTTGCTACTTCTCTCTAGATTGCAATTTCTTCCCCTAAGTGATTTCTACAGTATTCTGAATAAAACCCTAGAATAAAGATAACTCGTATTCGGTCTCCCGCTCCACGAATTCTAATTAGCAAAGACCGAATCCTAACTCTCGTTATGAATCCACTGTTTACTAATTGCTTTAAGTGTAGTCTAGATTAATGGTCAGCTAGTGTTTTAGAGGAATTACCATCTCTATACAATTGGTTCTTTCCCTGTAGTCAATTGATAGCCGCAGTTCTCACTTGTAAGCTAACAAACTGATAAACTTATTTAATTGATCAGATTAACAAGTCTAGGAATTCATAAGGGAAAAGAACTTTATTCTATTGTACTGCAGAAAATCATAAAGGTTCAGAAATAATTATTCTAGAGATACATAGTAACCCGAAATTAAAAGCGACTACTCAGCCATGGACAAAATAACAATGCTCAATATAAACAGCATAAGGATAGAGGGATTTAGCAGAAAAAACTGATTTTAGAAGCCGTGGTCGAGTCTGCAATTTCCACAATTGTCTGAGTCACGTCCGGCTGTCTTGGGTCGGACATAGATCCGGACACGTTGTCCTGGTGCTGTCCGGATCCGGAGTAATCCGGACGCGGGTAAATGAAGCGCTGCGAGCAGGGTTTGTGTGAGTGAGGGTGAAGTTTACGGAGAAGGATTTATGAATGGAGATGAATGGTTTATCGTGGAAGAGATGTTGTAGAGGGGAGAAGAGAGGATTGTGTAATGGAGAGACTCAGAGAGTCAGGTGCCATTTGAAATGAACGCAGAATGCTCCTTAAATAGGATTAGAAATTAGACAGGCGTTGGTGGAAGTTTGGGTGGCACTGCATTAATTGAGCATGGCTGGCTTAATTAAGGAAGTATGGCGTAACTCGCTTTCGGCTGATAATTGCGCCGAAGCCCAATTATCAGCACGAGGGCGTTTTTATTTTTCATCTGTGTGGACGTCCGAATTGTGGTCCGGATCCGGAGTGACACAGAACCTCGGATCTGAAACTCGAGACATGTCCGGATTCGTGTCCGGATCCGGACAAGGTAGAAACTTTTGGAGTTGAATCTCAGGTCCATGCCGGCTTACTTGGTCGGACGTTGATCCGGACATGAGACGTCGGTTTTGCGTCCGACCAGTTGATCCGGACATGACAATCTTGTCTCTTTCTGGATTTGTTTCCCGTTTGTTGTGTGTTGCAGTCCTTATGATGTATAATCTTCCTTTCTCAGGGTTTTTTTCCTATATTTAGCATATAAAATGCATCAGTTCTCATTAAAACATCAATCTTAGGAAAAACACATAATAAGTGGGAAACATTGCCTGAATTGTTACAAATTATAAGGTAATTAAACTCTCAAAAGCCTATATGTTTCACACTTATCAATTATCGTTGCTCCTGATTGGTCATTACCTTTGAGATAATGTGTGATGCCAGCGATTACACATTGGGAGCAGCTTTGGGTCAGAGGCATGACAAGGTGTTGAGGATAGTCTGCTATGCTAGTAAGACTATGAATGAGGCGCAGAAGAACTACGTGACAACGGAGAAGGAGCTGCTGGCAATTGTCTTTGCATGTGATAAGTTTCGACCATACATTATTGGCAACAAAGTCATTATGCACACTGACCATTCCGCTCTCAGGTATCTCTTTGGAAAGGTTAATGCTAAACCTCGTTTGATCAGATGGATTTTACTTCTGCAGGAATTTGACATTGAGATTAAGGACAGACCTGGAGCGCAGAACGGAGTGGCAGATCACTTATCCCGTATGGAAGTTCCAGATGATGGCAGGCCGATTAACGAGTATTTTCCTGATGAGTTTGTCTACATGATCAGTCGTTCCCCGACCCTTGGTATGTTGATATTGCGAACTTCCTAGCTAAGGGCATTGTCCCTCCAGAGTTGACATATCAGCAGAAGAAGAAATTTTTCTCCACGGTCAAGCATTACCTTTGGGACGATCCGTTTCTGTTCAAGGTCTGTGCAGATGGTATGATTCGTCGGTGTGTTTCTGAAGAGGAAGCTAGAGACATCCTGTTGCATTGTCACTGTAGAGAAGCAGGGGGTCATTTTGGTCCGGCTAGGACAGCCGCGAAAGTTTTGGAGGCTGGCTTCTTTT